>JASDQU010736781.1:81002-148647 GCA_032191745.1 Picea mariana | reverse complement strand
TGTTTTAAAAATTACTTGAAGGCGGATATGATTGGGAGGCATGCATTTTATTGATACAACATAAGCTTGACATCTTTCTTCTCATTACAGGTTTCCTAATTGCTACTTTTGCAGGTCTGTGGTTTCAAATAAAAATTGGTCATCCTATCTATTGTTACACCATTCCTTACCTACATTTTCTAAGTTTGTTTCATTACTCTTTGACAAATGTGATGCAATTTATTAAAAAGGGAGGTTTTCAATTTTTGTAAGTATATTTTATACTTATTATATGCACACCATTGATTATATATAAGATCCAACACATATCATATGAGGTATATGATGGGAATGGTATCGACCTTGCTATTGTAATGACAAGAATTCGAAAGTTCTATATAGTAAAGGTTTGGAAGTTTCAATGTATATAGGATATATAATGCACTTTGACTGCAGACAATTCAAATCTGTTATGGATATTTAATGAGAAAAGGGTAAACGTATATGGCATGTGAATATTGTGTGACATGGCATACACTTGGAAATCATTCAACGCTTGAGGTGCTGACGTGGTGACCTTTGGGATTTGTAAAAAAATTAATGGTGGTTGCCACCCTAACACAACGTGATCATCAGTTAATGCATTCTTCTTATTTTGGGTTACCACCTCGGGGGTTTGGGATTTGATTCATATTGTGTTTGAAGACGGGTTTGGAAACTGAGTTGTAACTACTGCAACTGTCTCAAAATGAAAATAAATATGACACAACTCCAAGTACTAGGGTTTCGACTCCCTTTCGTCTAATGTTGTTCGTTACTAAATGATTTACTCGTGGCTCTGTAAATGATATGTTGTGCTTGTAATTTGATTGTTTTCATGTTATAACTCTGGAAATGTGGGAATGACATTCCTGGTCGAATGAAAATATATGATTTTTTACAGTCTGAATAGTTGAATTCGAAAAGAAGTTTGATGAAGAGAGGAAGTTTATGGTTGTTGAGATTTATGCATTTTATTTCCACCTGTTGTCTCTTTGTTTGGGAAATGAGTACCTTGGCTTCTCTTCTCTATAGCCTACCGTTCAATTTTTTTCAAACTTTAGTGTTGTATCATTGTCATGGTTTTGTTTATTTGATTTTTATACCTCACGACGTCATGTGTAAAGTCAATCAACAATGGGTTTTGATTCATTTTGATTTGGGGTTTACATTGTGCAATCCTAAAGCAATAATGTTCCTGGTTAATGAAGACTCATGCGAATTCAGGTTTTATTGATTAAATGGTATCGGGGTTTCAACCATTGACGTTCATGTTCTGTGCAATTTTGTTTTTCATGTGCAAGGTCCAGTACTACCAAGTCATGTGTTATATACATTGTTGTTTGATTGTTCAAGCTTAGTCTTACAACCTGTGAGTCAAGTTGTGTCACTCTAGTTTCATGAAAGGGGTTGCATACAAACTATGGGTTATTGAACCATTGAAAAATTGTAAGACCCACTGACATATGAACAAAAATCAATGATGAAGTTGTGAAAATAATTTTGATGAGGAACTGGGTTTGTAATCCTAGGATGCATTAATCCAACCCAGCCAAATTTAAAAGAAATAATTTTGGGCTTTAATCCCTCAACCTGTTTATGGCTCATTTTTGTCATTAGGTTTCGATGAACATGATACATATTGGGATTAATGATTTGGATAGACTTGAGGTTTTTTCAAACTTAATTTTCCCATTTTCGATTTGAATCTTTTGGTGGATTGAGTTTGGGTTATGATGAAATGATATTTCAAATCTTTTGGTTTTATGATGGAATTAGCATAAAGACTGGTCTTTTCTATGATTGATGTTGATGGTTTGCACTGTGTATTAAAAAACAATCGTGGAATATCAATGTTCATAAACAAAAATTAAAAATGTGACTACTGGACATTAGCGTGATGAACAAAAGAAAATAATAATTTATTTTAAACAAACAACAGGGTATCAACAAGTATTTAAATTGGGATGGAAATTTAAATTGGGATATTGCGTAGGTTAAATGAAGAATTTGGTTATAACATGATAACATATGAAGAGATACAAATTAATACATGTTTAAAACCATGTGATTGCATGTGATTATAATTTTGCTAAAAACAAATACAGACCATCATAGACTTTGTA
Organism: Picea mariana; assembly: GCA_032191745.1. Taxonomy (NCBI): domain Eukaryota; kingdom Viridiplantae; phylum Streptophyta; class Pinopsida; order Pinales; family Pinaceae; genus Picea; species Picea mariana. Next base: position 146,503 of record JASDQU010736781.1, on the reverse strand, counting down.
ATTAATCCATGTTTATTTCATATTATCCTATCATAAGTAACACTTTCCGCTCATTACAATCCCAAATAACTTTCCCAAAATTCCATTTTACTCCCATGCTTAATTATAGCTATGTAGTTGAAAAATTAAATTGATCAATAGAGAAATGTTAACTTTTTCAGGGTCAACTCTCTTTTCTAGCTGGAGAAATATGGTTGAGAATTAATGAGGTGTTTTAAAAGTTGATCATGGAAGAGAAAAATACATTTTACATGCTGCCCATACTTACCATTTTTTTCTCATTACAAATCCCATCATTTAATCCCAAAACCCTTTCAAAATCCTTGTTCTAAGTGGTTGTTGTCTATGAGAACATGAATTGCATGATGATTGCTTGCATATGTATTATTATAGATAGAGCCATGTTTAAATTATTTATTTTGTAAAGTTTTAGATGAATGATTAGTTGAACTTTGGATCTAACTTGTGTAAATATATATCGGTATTAACTTTGTTAGCAGGGGAAGTCATGGAAGGAGAGGAAATACTAGAGGTAGAGGACTAGGTCCTTGGAAAAGGGGTAATAAGAGACTCTAATTTTCCATACATTTTGATGCATATTAAGAAGAATTCAATCAGTTGTTATAAACATGTTTCCTTGATTTGGCTGGCCAAAAAGCCTATATAACTCCACTCATACCTGAAAACCCTCACACAATATCGACATTCCAATCCTAAACCATGTTTTTTCTCCTCTGGTCATACTAGAACATGATGGATGGAACAATGTTGTACATCCTCCTTCTGGATAATCACATGGATGGCCAAATATTGATCGACCTCAACAACCTCCTTTTCATGCATGGCATAATTCGTCTCCCTTGCATCAACATCTGATGTAGGAGCATCTCTCATAGCAAGTGAGCTAGCACAGAATGCAAGTGAACAGCTGGACAAAACTAGCACAAGTTTTGAAATTGTCTCGAAGATAATGTGCCAACCTTAAATGTGATATTAAAGAGAGGTGTACTTTTATATTGTAATCGGACCTTGAGCCATATGCTCTCATCTGAAGTAGATGGAGGCATTTAAAGTAGTTAATGCAGGTAGATAGGATTTTAATATTAGATTAGATAGTTTAGAAAGAAAGAGGGAAACGGGATATAGACACCGTCATTATGTATTGTAGCATAATTTTCTGAGCATAGGGAAGAGAAGCAGAGAGTTGTGGAAGAACACCCATGTACAGAGTTTGAATTAATAGAAGAGGTTGATTCAAATCCATGGTTTGGTGTTCGTTCTCTTTGTATGTATGCTAAATGCTATGCTCATGAGTAATTACTTCCTGTTATGTATTTGTTTTACATGCTATGTATGAATGATTTCTTGCTGAGTGTTTGAAATTTGAGAAAGGAAGTAGGAGAAATGAGTTTCAATTGTTTCTCTATCTGAGCAAGGATTCCTGCAAGGAGTGCAATTGAAGTCATCTGCAAGGAGTGCATTGACAGAAGGCTCAGATAGTTTAACTCTTGTTCTTGTTCACCTAGAAGTGAAATTGGGTTATAGGAGCCATGCAAGGAGTGCACAGGCCAGGGAAAGCCTCAGGGTTGTGAACCTGAGCGTAATATTGAAGACTACTGCTGCAGGTGTGCACAGAGTTGAAAGGTTCTAAAATATTTGGAAATATCTTGACGCAAATACGGCCACCCAGGGCACATCTGCTATCACTAGGACCTTATTTTTCCTAGGCCCGAAGAGCTCAAGTGCTCCTCAAATCCCTTATCGGGACTTTTCTTCACCCACAGAACGATCACCTGACGATCTCCTTTTGCCTATCGGAGAATCGGACCTCGCAATATTGTGAGTCCTGTACTCGGCCTCAAAATCCCCGAAACTCGATGGATATTCCCTTCATGATTTACCTACTTTGGTCGGGATTGTTCCTATCGAAAAATAGGCTTTTGCGAGATTGTAAACAACTCACCTCGGAAATCCCCGATTCCCGATCCTCGATACCGCCTCTCTCCAATCCTTAGCTCTCCTCAGCTAATCCCTTTTCACATGTGACCTCTTGGTCCACAAGAGCAAGCCCCTTTTCTCTATCAGACCTTCGGAGTTCATGAATTTGCAATGCGAAGAATTCACGCCCCTAGGATCTCTGATCCCCGATCTTCGATGCCACCTATCCCCCTTTTCTATGCTCTGGGGCCCACATGCTAATTGATGGTTGCCATGATATCACCTCTCGCGACCTCGTAAACCTGGACGCAAATTTTTGTGGCTCCAACTCGCGAACCTCCGAGCTCATGATATGTCGATGCCACCTGTCCTCCACTCAGCACTGTGGCTGCGTGGTTATCGTGTTTCGTATTTTCGGAACTCCTCCTGCAATGATTCTCACGACACCGAGAACCCAAAAATGCTGAACCCCGACTCTTCCAGATCCTTGGACACACGTCTTGCAGATCAACGGCTCCTACTGTGTCGGGAAATCGAAAATTGCGGTGTCAACATACAAGGCCCCTATCTACGGAAACTCGATGCTCCGATCCACAATACTTGGGATCTCTTGCCATGTGTCCCCGCTGAAATCAACGGTTGAGGCTCCTTCAGGAAATCACGGATCGTGATTTCTTTCTATAGGAGTTCCATGACCATAGAAATCCCGATATCCCGAACTCCGAATCTCCGAGATCTTCTCTACTCCTCCAGGATTAAACCTTGTGCAACTTTCCCTAGATCTAACGGCCTATGGGATTTCTCTATTTCCTTTGACGAATCCTAGTCGTCGATCCCTCCTCCCTTGGAGATTTCTCGAAAATGGCTAAGTATTCCTTCTTGCACTTTGTTCTTCAAAGCCTGCGCTTGTAGCTCCTGCTCGAACCTTCCTCCGCATAAAACTCCCGTGCTCTACTTTCAAAAATATCCCAGAAGTGATAAACCTCCTAAGCTTTTCCACTCTGACTCCTTCAGAGGGATTTGCGCACACTACTTGCGCTCGACATTCAACAACTTCTAGGTGTTGAATCCTTCAAACTCTGCGCAACTCCCGCAACAACAGTCTTTAGCTTCCTTTTCTTAGATTAACAACTGAGACTTCTTCTTCTGCCTGTGCACTCTCCACACGGCTTCAACAACCAACTCTCAATCCTAGACAAGTAAGATAAAAAGTTAAACTATCGAGCCCTCATCAACGCACTCCTTGTGGATGAATTCAACTGCACTCTTTGCAAGAATCTCCTGGCTCAGACAGAGAAACAATTGAAACTTATTCTCTCCTCTCAGACATCAGTTTAAACCCTGAAATAACATGCACAACATATTCAAAGCAAATGCATAACTAGAAAAACAAACATTCATGAGCACATAAACAATCTACACAGAGAAACAACACCAGCCATGAACTTGAATCAAAAATTTCTTCTATTAATTCAAATGTTTGTACATGGGTGTTCATAACAGTTTTCTCTGTTTTCTCCCCTCTTCTGAATGCTGCTTAAGGCTAATGTTACAATGATACAATGAGGGTGTCTATATCCGTTTTCCCTCTCAGACTCTAAAACTATCTAATCTGGAAATAAATCCTATCTACCTGCATTAAATCTATTAAATGCCTCCTATCTATTTCAGACAAGAGCGTATGGCTTGAGGTCTGATACAACATATAAAAGGTGCTCCTTCATAAAGGATCATTTAAGACTTGCGCTGCAATCCCAAAGCACTTTTCAAAATTTGGGTTTGTTTCTCTAGCTGAACTTTCACTTGATGTGCTAGCTCGCTTGTTGAGTTGGCAATGCTCCTGCATCATACTCCTCGGCTTGAAAACTTTCATGGGCTCCTGTCCATGAGCTCCTGCATGGTCTGTCCATGCTTTTGAATCTCTGCTTCGCTTTCCCAGCTGGCATCTTCCACTGGACGGTTCTTCCATTTGACCAGATATTTGAAGTATTGCTTCCGTCTGGTTCTTTTGTTGACTCTCTTGTCAAGTATACGCTCCATCTGTGGGCTATCTGCAATCGACATCTGCTTTTGCCACTGTATTTTTGGTTGTTCATCACTTCCAGTTCCTACTTCCTCAGCCTTATATGGATATAAGTCTGAGACATTGAATGTCGGAGATATCCCAATCTCATCCGACAATTCAATCTCATAAGCGTTTTCTCCCAATTTCTTTAGTACTCTACATGGACCAATTTTCTTCATTTTTAGCTTGTGGTATGTTCCTCTCGGGAACCTTTCCTTTCTCAGATGTGCCAGAACTAGATCACCAACCTTGAATTGAAGTTGTCTCCGATGCTGATCTGCTCTGCGCTTGTACTCCTGATTTGATTCCAACAATCGCTGCTTCACCCTGCTGTGAATTTCTTCCATCACCCCTGCGAATTCTTCAGCGTTTTCACTCTTTTTTATCATCTATTCTGAATCCCTCAGCTCAGATACTCCCCTTGGTTGCCTGCCATATACAATTTCAAATGGACTTTTACCTATGCTTCTGTTTATTGAATCGTTGTAAGCAAACTCTGCCCGTGGCAACACGTTGTCGCAGCTGCTGTGGTGCTCTGTCACCAGGCTTCTTAATAAATCTCCAAGACTTCGATTTACAACCTCTGTTTGCCCATCTGTTTGAGGATGATAGGATGAACTAAACATCAAGTTAGTTCCCATCTTCTTCCACAGTGTCCTCCAGAAATTCCCAATGAACTTTGTATCCTTGTCTGATACAATGCTTCTGGGTAAACCATGAAGTCTAACAACCTCTTTGAAGAACAAATTTGCGATATGAGTCGCATCGCTGGTCTTCTGGCATGGAATAAAATGTGCCATTTTAAAGAACCTGTCAACCACCACAAATATCGAATCATGTCCTCTTTGCGTCCTCGGTAATCCTAATACGAAATCCATGCTGATTTCATCCCACGGCCTCTCAGGTATGGGTAATGATTGATAGAATCCCGCATTTCTGCTTTCTGCCCTTTGAATGCTGGAAAATTCTACACCTGTCAACAAAATTCTTGAAATCTGTTCACATCTTTGGCCAGAAATAGGCTTCACTCAGCTTTGCAAATGTCTTATCGTGGCCAAAATGTCCTGCTAATCCGTCACTGTGCTTTTCTTTTAGCAGATTCTTCCTCATGGAGCAATGTGGAATTCATAACTGATTTCCTCTGAATAACAGTCCATTTTGGATCATGTAATCCATCCATGGGCTTCTGTCTCTGAGAACTAGATTCTCAGCTGCTTCATATGCCTCTGCAAAATCTGCATCACCCACATACATGTCCTTAAGGTTTTCAAAACCCAACGTCTTGACTCGGAACTCCTACAGCAACAAACACTTCCTGCTCAAAGCATCAACCACTTTGTTAGCAGTACCTGAAATGTGTTTAATTACAAATGTAAAATTCTTCATATACTCTACCCATTTGGCATGTTTCTGATTCAACTTCTCTTGTTGAGTTACAAACTGCAATGCATGATTATCACTATACAAGATAAATTCCTTCGGAATCAAATAATGCCTCCACTTCTTCAACGCCTGAATGATGGCATAAAACTCTTTATCATATGTGGAGTACTTTACTTTGGCCTCATCCAACTTCTCGCTGAAATACGCAATAGGTCTGTCCTCCTAGCTCAAGACCACTCCTATGGCAAAGCCACTTGCATCACATTTCACCTGGAACACCTTTGCAAAATCCGGTAACACCAAAACCGACTGTTCGGTGATCTTCCGCTTCAACAGATTAAAAATTTTCTCTGCCTCTTCAGTCCAATGAAAATATTTATGTATTTTCTTGACTGTGTCCATCATTGCTGTGTTAATTCCACTGAAATTCCTAATGAATTTTCTGTAGAAACTTGCCAATCAGTGGAAACTTCTCACCTCGAAAATATTTCTCGGTGATGGCCAATTTTTAATTACCTCCACTTTACTTGGATCCATCTTCAATTCATTTTCTGATATGACAAACCCCAAGTAAATGAGTTCTGTCTTCATAAATGAATATTTCCTCACATTGATCAACAACTTCTCTTGCTATAGTTTCCTCATTACTGCAGCTAAATGCTTCAGATGTTCTTCCTTTGTTTTGCTGAAAATCAATATGTCATCTAAATAAACAATGACAAACTTACCAATGAATTCCTTCAGCACTTCATTCATCAGCCTCATGAATGTACTTGGTGCATTCATCAAACCAAACGGCATGAGTAGCCATTCGTACAACCCTTCATTGGTTTTGAAGGCTGTCTTCCACTCATCACCTTCCCTCATGTGAATCTGATGGTATCCGCTTTTCAGATCCACCTTTGAAAAAAACTTTTCTCCACTTAAGTTGTCCATCAAGTCATCCATCCATGGCAATGGAAACCTGTACCTAATGGTTATCTTGTTAATGGCTCTGGAATTAGTGCACATTCTCCAACCTCCATCCTTCTTTGGACTAAGTACCGTTGGAACAACACACGGACTTAAACTTTCTCTGATCAGTCCTTTATCCAACAGTTCCTGTACCTTCTTTTTAACTTCCTCATTCTCCTGTGGCGTCAACCTGTACGCTGCTTTGTTTGGAAAACTGGCTCCTGGTATGAGGTCTATATGATGACTCACGCTCCTTATTGGTGGCAACGAATGAGGTAATTCGTCTACAACAATATCAACGAACTCTTCCAATAGTTCCTGAATTTCCTCTGGCAGATCATCCACTCTTGTGCTGGTCAGAACGAATTTTGGTTTCTTGACCACAAAGAATTGTGGATCTTCCTTCTTCTTAACTTCTGCCAGAAGTTCCTTCCCACTCATGAGAAGTACCCTGTTGTTCACTTCCGGTTTCACTTCCTTATCTTTTATCGAAAGTAACATGTGTGTTCTCCCATTCTTCTATAAAGTGTACGTATTCATTTTCCCATCATGAATTACGTTCCTGTCATATTGCCATGGTCTGCCTAGCAATAAATGACATACATCCATAGGAATAACATCACAGAGAATTTTATCATTATATCCTCCTATCTTGATGTCCACTAAGCATTGTTTAGTGACACTCACCTGATGTCCCTTCTGTAGCCATGAGACTTTGTATGGACTCGGGTGATTAGTTGTTTCCATCTCTAATATTTCCACCATCTCGGTTGAAACGATATTATCGGTGCTTTCGCTGTCCACAATAACCTTGCATTTCCTGTCCTTGGTCTTGCATGCGGTCCTGAACAGTCTGCTTCTCTGAGCTGTGTCCTCCACCTCCTTCTTGGGTGTTACAAGAACTTTACACATCATCAATGACCTTTCGTCTTCTACGTCTTTTGCTTCAGCAACTCGCCTTTGTGCCTCGGCGATGTGAGCTTCACCTCCATCCTTCTTTCTATCTGGACAATCAACCGCCTTGTGTCCATTTTTCCCACATGTGTAGCATGTGATGATTCCTCCCCTGCCTCTCCCTCTACCTCTGGTATGAGGAAAAGTACTGTTATTAGCGTATCCTCTGCTCTGTTCTACCTGCTTCATTCATTGTTCAGTGTGTTGGCATCACTGAGAACTTCCACCTCTCTTGGTTCTTGTCTGAGGCTTTTTCCAGTCATCCTTAGATTTCTGGAACTTATCTTGGGTAACCGATTTACCTCTCGGATAGCTCTTGCCTCGCCCTTGCTGTGCTAGCTTACGGCTTAGCTTCTCTTCTTCCTTCAACACCATATGATACGCATCCTCCACCGTTCTGATGGTTGTCATACTCATTTCCTCCTAGATATCGTATCTTAAGCCATTCATATACTTGGCAACTTTTTCATCATCGCTCTCCCAATGACCTGCTCTGATATTGAGCTTATAGAATTCTTTGGTGTACTCCTTTACCGTCATCAACTTCTGTCTCAGGTTCTGCATCCTCCTGAACAGTGTGATCTGATAGTCCCTTGGGATGAATTTTTCCTTCATCTTTGCAATCATTCGATCCCAACTTTTGATATTTCGTTTGCCTTTGGAACGTCTATCTTCCTGAAGTTCATCCCACTATAATGCTATGTGTCCCTTCAATTTAGTGACAACATGCATTACCTTCTTATCCTCTTCGATATCTTCATAATCGAAGTAGGTGTCAAGAGCCCTGATCCAATCCAATAGCTCGTCTGCATCCAGACTTCCTTTGTAAGCTGGAATGTCCATTTTTGTATTTGAACTCATCCAGGTGATAGATTTTATTAATCGCTCATTGGCTGCATCTTCAGCTGCAACTTCTCCTTGCTGTTCAGCTTCTACTTCTCCTTCGGAGTCGCTCATATCTTCAACATTTTCTGTGCGTCTCTGCGCTGCTTCCATGTCTTCCAATCTCGCTCTGAGATCGTGTATCTGCCTTTCCATCTCTGGATTCCCTGCTGGCCTACCTCTTCTTCGCACATCCCTATCCTCTAGATTAGGTGACTACCTTTCCCTTCTTGGTGGCATGGTGAAATCTTCTTTTCTCCTCTGCTACAGAAAATAGAGAAGTTTATCTCACTCTGATACCACACTAACGCAAAGACGGCCACCCAGGGCACGTCCGCTATCACTAGGACCTTATTTTTCCTAGGCCCGAAGAGCTCAAGTGCTCCTCAGATCCCTTATCGGGAATTTTCCGCACCCACAGAATGATCACCTGACGATATCCTTTTGCCTATCGGAGAATCAGACCTTGCAAGATTGCGAGTCCTGTACTCGGCCTCAAAATCCCTGAAACCTGATGGATATTCCCTTCACGATTTCCCTTCTTCGGTCGAGATTGTTCCTATCGAAAAATCGGCTTTTGTGAGATTGTAAACAACTCGCCTCGGAAATCCCCGATTCTCGATCCTCGATACCGCCTCTCTCCAATCCTTAGCTCTCCTTGGCTAATCCATTTTCACATGTGACCTCTCGGTCCACGAGAGCAAGCCCCTTTTCTCTATCGGAACTTTGGAGTTCGTGAATTTGCAATGCGAAGAATTCACGCCCCTAGGATCTCCGATCCCCAATCTACGATGCCACCTATCCCCCTTTTCTGCACTCTGGGGCCCACACGCTAATCGATGGTTGCCACGATATCACCTCTCACGACCTCGTAAACCTGGACGCAAATTTTTGCGGCTCCAACTCGCGAACCTTCGAGCTCATGATATGCCGATGCCACCTGTCCTCCACTCAACACTGTGGCTACATGGTTATTGCGTTTCGGAGTTTCGGAACTCCTCCTGCAATGATTCTCACGACACCGAGAACCCCGAAATGCCGAACCCCGACTCTTCCAAATCCTTGGACACACGTCTTGCAGATCAACGACTCCTACTGTGTCGAAAAATCACAAATCGCGGTGTCAACATACAAGGCCCCTGTCTCCGGAAACCCGACGCTCCGATCCATGATCCTTGGGATCTGTTGCCATGTGTCCCCGCTGAAATCAACGGTTGAGGCTCCTTCGAGAAATCGTGGATCGCGATTTCTTTCTATAAGAGTTCCATGACCATAGAAACCCCGATATCCCGAACTCCAAATCTTTGGGATCTTCTCTGCTCCTCCAGGCTTAAACCCTATGCAACTTTCCCTAGATCTAATGGCCTACAGAATTTCACTGTTTCCTTCGGTGAATCCTAGCTGTCGATTCCTCCTCCCTTGGAGATTTCTCGAAAATGGCTAAGTATTCCTTCTCGCACTTTGTCCTTCAAATTCTGTGCTTGTAGCTCCTGCTCGAACCTTCCTCCGCATAAAACTCTTGTGCTCTACTTTTGACAATATCCCAAAAATGTTAAACCTCCTGAGTTTTTCCACTCTGACTCCTTCAAAGGGATTTGCGCACACTACTTGAGCTCGACATTCAACAACTTCCAGGTGTTGAATCCTTCAGACTCTGCACAACTCCTGTAGCAACAGTCTTTAGCTTCCTTTTCTCAGATTAACAACTGAGACTTCTTCTTCCGCCTGTGCACTCTCCGCACGGCTTCAACAACCAACTCTCAATCCTGGACAAGTAAGATGAAAAGTTAAACTATCGAGCCCTCATAAACGCACTCCTTGCAGATGAATTCAACTGCACTCTTTGCAGGAATCTCCTGGCTCAGACAGAGAAACAATTGAAACTTATTCTCTCCACTTAGACGTCAGTTTAAACCCTGAAATCACATGCACAACATATTCAAAGAAAATGCATAACCAGAAAAACAAACATTCATGAGCACATAAACAATCTACACAGAGAAACAACACCAACCAGGAACTTGAATCAGAACTTTCTTCTATTAATTCAAATGTCTGTACATGGGTGTTCTTCACAGTTTTCTCTGTTTTCTCCCCTCTTCTGAATGCTACTTATGGGTAATGTTACAATGATACAATGAGGGTTTCTATATCCATTTTCCCTCTCAGATTCTAAAACTGTCTAATCTGGAAATAAATCCTATCTACCTGCATTAAATCTATTAAATGCCCCCTATCTATTTCAGACAAGAGTGTATGGCTCGAGGTCTAATACAACATACNTGAAATCACATGCACAACATATTCAAAGAAAATGCATAACCAGAAAAACAAACATTCATGAGCACATAAACAATCTACACAGAGAAACAACACCAACCAGGAACTTGAATCAGAACTTTCTTCTATTAATTCAAATGTCTGTACATGGGTGTTGTTCACAGTTTTCTCTGTTTTCTCCCCTCTTCTGAATGCTACTTATGGGTAATGTTACAATGATACAATGAGGGTTTCTATATCCATTTTCCCTCTCAGATTCTAAAACTGTCTAATATGGAAATAAATCCTATCTACCTGCATTAAATCTATTAAATGCCCCCTATCTATTTCAGACAAGAGTGTATGGCTCGAGGTCTAATACAACATACAAAAGGCGCTCCTTCATAAAGGATCATTTAAGACTTGCGCTACAATCCCAAAGCACTTTTCAAAATTTGGGTTTGTTTATCCAGCTAAACTTTCGCTTGATGTGATGACTCGCTTGCTGAGTTGGCGATGCTCCTACATCATATCTGAAGGTTGTCGCAATGAGTGCGTGTAAGGACCCTCTTTGAGGCTTGAAGTTGAGAAAATCTCTGGAGGAGTAAATCCTTTGAAAACATTGAAGGACATTCGAAGTTTGTAGGGCAAGCGGATAAGTCCTAGAAGGAGTCCTTGGTTCATTTCACGAAGTCATCAAAGGGGAGGACGAAAGGTCAGGATCTTGTGAAGAGGATTTGAGAAATCCCGCCAGCCGTCAGATCAGCCAGAGGAGTAGGGAGGTTATGGTTGCATCCGGAGTCCAAGCTCAAAAGATTAGGGACTGCCGAAACTGCACATAGTTACCCGTCAACCGTCGATTCGACAAGAGTTGCCTAGGATTTAAGTCCCCGTGAGCAGAGGAGAAGCATCGAGATATTGAGGTGTCGGAGTTTGGGAAATTGGGGATCCCATGGACAAGATATCGGAAAATCCATCGTGGAAATCCTGATGAGTTCAGAGCCATCCATCTGTTGGGACAGGTGGTAAGAATCAGGAGTCATCGGTATATCGAAGGTCCAGAAGTCAAGAGTCTGAGACCTTTTGAGTCCCGAAACCGCGAGGGGATCATAGCCGTGGATCTCAAGAAGGACATGTGTCGTGTGATCACTCAACAGGGGATTTGTTCATCGGGGTTCATACGAGTGAAGTGAGTAGACTTTGCGTTTGGGTGAAGTCCGAGGTTTGATCTGAACCGTCCATCAGTTGGGACGCGTGTCAGAAGATCTGGCGAAGTCGTGGTTCGGAGTATCGGAAGTCTTGAGGATAGGATACCCTTGCAGTTTGGAATCATGAAACACGATATCCCGACGACCACGAAAATAGTGTGGGCCACGAGAGTCGGTGAGGTGGAAGACAGGTGGCATAAGTTATCAGGGTTTCGCAGCAAGAAGTTCCAAAACATTGACATCAGGATTCGCAATCCCGCGAAGTCCGAAATCCCGATATAAGTGACGGGAAGTTGAAGGGACAACTCGCGCGTGCGTCAGAGTTTCGGTGTATCGGGCATTGAGAGTCAGAGAACTGAGCTGCTTGGCATCACGAGTAGCGAAATCATGATAGGAGAAGTCCCGACAGGAAAAAGAAGGGTGAGCATTGACTTACATCGGGGATCAGGGATCCAAAACACTAGTGCTCAACCATTGACCTTGCGATACCGCGAAGTCTGATTCCCTGATAAGTAAAGGGGGGATCGCACGAAGAGTTATGTGGGTGTAGATTTCCCGATAGGGAAATAGAAGAACCATTCAGTTTTCTTTAGGCCGAGGGAAGAGAAGATCCTGTGAGCGAACGTGCCAGAGGGGTGCACCTGCGTCAAGTGGTATTAGAGCTTAGAAAATCTTCTTTGCTTTCTGTAGCAGAGAAAAGGAAGAATTCACCATGCCGTCGAGAAGAAGAGATAGAAAATCACCCAATCCAGAGGAGCAAAGGGAAATGCCCAGAGGAAGGGGTAGAGAAGTGTAGAATCCAGAAGTAGAAAGAGATCTGCATAACTTACGTTCTAGAGTTGTGGACATGGAGATAAGACAAAGGTGCTCAGCCGATGTAGGAGATATCAGTGAGTCTGAAATTGAAGATGATGCTGTACATGGAGAAGAAGAAATCCTAGCAGAAGATGCAGCAAATGAGCACTTACTTAAAGCTGTTGCAAGAATGGGTGCAAAGGTGAAGATGGACATTCTAGTTTATGGGGTAAATCTGGATGTAGAAGAGCTTCTAGACTGGATTAGAGCTCTAGACACCTATTTTGACTATGAAGATATTGAAGAGGAAAAGAGGGTCAGGCATGCCGTCACGAGATTAAAAGGACATGCAACCTTGTGGTGGGATGAACTACAAGCGGATAGGTGTTGCCAGGGCAAGCAAAAGATCAGAAGCTGGGATAGGATGATTGCAAAGATGAAGGCAAAATTCATTCCCAGGGACTATCAAATTTCTCTGTTCAAGAGGATGCATAACTTGAGACAGAAGCTAATGAAAATAAAGGAATATACTGAGGAGTTTTACAGGTTGAATATCAAGGCAGGTCATCGCGAAAGCAATGACAAAAAAGTGGCCAGGTATATGAATGGCCTGAAATATGAGATTCAGGATGAAATGAGTATGGTGACCATTTGAATGGTGGAAGATGCTTATCAGATGGCTTTGAAAGCTAAAGAGAAGCTGAGCTGAAAGTAGAGTCAGAGGGGCCGAGGAAGAAGTCAGCCCAGAGTCAAATCAATTGCCCACGAAAAATATCAGAAGCCCAAGGAATACTGGAAGAAACCTCAGACTCGAGCAGAGAGAGGTGGAAGTTCATAGCGAGGGAAATACGCTGAGCAAAGAGGGAAACATATTGAGCAGAGAGGAGATTATGCTGACAACAACACTTTTCCTCGTACCAGAGGTAGAGGAAGAGGAAGAGGTGGAGTAATCATATGCTTCACATGTGGAAAAAATGGGCACAAGTCATTTGAGTGTCCAGAGAAAAAGAAAGAAACTGGAGAAACTCACATCGCCGAGGCACAGAGGTGAGGTGTTGAAGCAGAAGACGCTGAAGGCGGAAGATCATTGGTGATGCGAAAAGTCCTTTTGACACCAAAGAAAGAAGTGGAAAGTTTAGTCCAAAGGACCAGACTTTTCAGAACATCTTGCAAGACCAAGGGTTGGGCATGCAAGGTCATTGTGGATAGCGGTAGCACAAACAATCTTGTTTTAACCGAGATGGTAGAAAAGCTAGAGCTGGAGACGACTGATCATCCAAGTCCATATAAATTTTCGTGGCTACAAAAAGGACATCAGGTAATTGTCACCAAACAGTGCTTAGTTTAATTTAAGATAGGAGGATATAATGATANGCGGAAGATCATTGGTGATGCGAAAATTCCTTTTGACACCAAAGAAAGAAGTGGAAAGTTTAGTCCAAAGGACCAGACTTTTCAGAACATCTTGCAAGACCAAGGGTTGGGCATGCAAGGTCATTGTGGATAGAGGTAGCACAAACAATCTTGTTTTAACCGAGATGGTAGAAAAGCTAGAGCTGGAGACGACTGATCATCCAAGTCCATATAAATTTTCGTGGCTACAAAAAGGACATCAGGTAATTGTCACCAAACAGTGCTTAGTTGAATTTAAGATAGGAGGATATAATGATAAGATAATGTGTGATGTCATTCCTATGGATGTTTGTCATCTATTTCTGGGTAGACCATGGCAATATGATAGGAATGTGATTCATGATGGGTGAATGAACACATACACCCTGGAGAAGAATGGGAGGACACACATGTTGCTTCCAATTAAAGATAAGGAAGCGAAGCCGGAAATAAGCAACACTGTACTTCTCATGAGTGGGAAGGAACTTCTTACAGAGGTTAAGAAGAAGGAGGATCCATAGTTCTTTGTGGTCAGGAAATCGAAGATTGTTCTGACTAGCACAAGAGTGGATGATTTGCCAGAAGGAGTTCAGGAACTGTTGGAAGAGTTCGCTGACATAGTAGTGGATGAACTACCTCGTTCGTTGCCACCGATGAGAAGTGTGAGTCATCATATCGATCTCATACCAAGAGCCAGTTTACCAAAAAAATCCACGTACAAATTGACACCACAGGAGAATAAAGAGGTCAAAAGACAAGTCCAGGATTTGTTGGACAAAGGTTTGGTCAGGGAAATCTTGAGTCCGTGTGCTGTTCCGACAGTACTTAGTCCAAAGAAAGACGAAGGCTGGAGGATGTGCATTGATTCAAGGGTGATTAATAAGATAACTATCAGGTACAAATTTCCATTGCCAAGAATGGATGATTTGATGGATTGCTTAAGTGGAGAAAAATATTTTTCGAAGATTGATTTGAAGAGCGGATATCACCAGATTTGCATGAGAGAAGGTGATGAATGGAAAACAACATTCAAGACAAACAAGGGTTTGTATGAATGTCTTGTTATGCCGTTTGGCTTAACAAATGTGCCAAGTACCTTTATGAGGTTGATGAATGAAGTCCTGAAAGATTTCATTGGAAAATTTGTTATTGTATATATGGATGATATACTGATTTTCAGTAAAACAGAAGCTGAAGATCTGAAGCATTTGGCCATTGTGATGAAGAGATTACAGCAAGAGAAGTTGTTGATAAACATAAAGAATTCCTCATTCATGAAGACAAAGCTCATTTATTTGGGGTTTGTTATTTCGGAAAATGAGTTGAGGATGGATCCAGATAAGGTGGAGGTAATAAAAAATTGGCCATCACCGAGGAACATATTTGAGGTGAGAAGTTTTCATGGATTGGCTAGTTTCTACCAAAAATTCATCAGAAATTTTAGTGGAATCAGCACAGCGATGATGAATACAGTGAAGAAAAGACACCAATCTTTTCACTGGACTGAAGAAGCTGAAAAGAGTTTCAATTTGTTGAAGAGGAAGATCACGAAACAACCTGTTCTGGTTTTATCGAATTTCTGAAAAAACATTTCAAGTGAAATGAGATGCAAGCGGATTTGCGATAGGAGCGTTCTTGAGTCAAGAAGACAGGCCAATTGCATAATTCAGCGAGAAGTTGAATGAAGCGAAAGTGAAGTACTCCACATATGATAAGTAATTTTATGCCATTATTCAGGCATTGAAAAAGTGGAGGCACTATTTGATTCCAAAGGAATTTGTTTTGTATAGTGATAACCATGCATTACAGTTTGTGACTCAACAGGAGAATTTGAATCAGAGGCATGTTAAGTGGGGTGAATACATGTAGAATTTTACATTTGTGATTAAACATATTTCTAGTACTGCTAACAAAGTTGTTGATGCTTTGAGAAGGAAGTGTTTTCTGTTGCAGGAGTTCAAAGTCAAAACATTGGGTTTTGATGATCTCAGAGACATGTACGTAGATGATCCAGACTTCAAGGAGGCGTATGAAGTAGCTGAGAATCCAGTTCTCAGGGATAGAAGCTAGTGGGCTGAGTACATGATCCAAGAAGGATTGTTGTTCAGAGGCAATCAACTATGTATACCGAATTTCTCCATGAGGGAGAACTTGCTGAAAGAGAAACACAGTGGAGGATTGGTAGGACATTTCAGTCATGAAAAAACATTCACAAAGCTGAGCGAGTCATACTTTTGGCTAGGGATGCGATCAGAGGTCAAGATATTTGTGGTTAAATGAAGGATTTGCCAGCATTCGAAGGGAAGGAAGCAGAATGTAGGTTTTTATCAACCATTGCCCATACCAGAGAGGCCATGGGATGCAATTAGCATGGATTTCATATTAGGTTTGCCAAAGATGCAAAGAGGTTGTGATTCAATCTTTGTGGTGGTGGATAGATTTTCCAAGATGGCACATTTTATCCCATGTCAGAAAACCAATGACGTGACTCACATCGCGAACCTGTTTTTCAAAGAAGTCATTCAACTTCACGACATACCAAGGAGTATTGTTTTGGATCGAGATACGAAGTTCATAGGGAATTTCTGGAGAACCTTATGGAAGAAGTTGGGAACTAACTTGTTATTTAGTTCAGCTTATCATCCTCAGACATATGGACAGACATAAGTGGTAAATAGAAGTCTGGGAGATTTGCTGAGAAGCTTGGTGACAGAGCACCACCACAGTTGGGACAATATATTGTCGCAGGCAGAGTTTGCGTATAATGATTCAGTGAACAGGAGTACAAGACAGAGTCCATTCCAGTTTGTTTATGGCATACAGCTGAGGGGAATTTATGAATTGAGGGATTCAGAATAGACTGCGACTAGGAGCGCTAGTGCAGAAGAATTCACTGAGGCGATGAAGGAACTTCATAGGCAGGTGAAGGAGCGGTTGCAGAATTCAAGCCAGGAGTATAAGCGCAGAGTCGATTAGCATAGAAGACAACTTCAGTTCGAGTTTGGTGATCTGGTTCTTGCACATCTGAGAAAGAAAAGGTTCCCGAGAGGAATGTATAATAAATTGAAGATGAAAAAAAATGGACCATGCAAGGTCTTGAAGAAAATGGGAGAAAATGCTTATGAGATTGAATTACCCGATGGGATCGGAATTTCTCTGATATTCAATGTCTCATATTTGTAGCCATACAAAGCTGAGGAAGTAGGGACAAGTGATGAACAGTTAGAGGTTCAGTGGCAGAAGAAGATGCCAGTTGCAGAGAAGCCACATACGGAGTAGATACTAGATAAACGAGTGGGTAAGAAGACCAGAAGGAAAGAATATTTTGAATATTTGGTCAAGTGGAAGGGCCATCCAGTTGAAGATGCCAGCTGCAAGACTGAAGCAGAGATTCTGAAGCATGGACAGACCGTGTAGGAGCTCATGGATAGGATCCCATGAAATTTTTCAAGTGAGGGAGTATGATGCAGGAGCATCTCTCACAGCAAGCGAGCCAACGCGGAATGCAAGTGAACAACTGGACAAAACCAGCACAAGTTTTGAAATTGTCTCGAAGATAATGCACCAACCTTAAATGTGATATTAAAGAGAGGTGTACTTTTATATTGTAATCATACCTTGAGCCATATGCTCTCGTCTAAGGTAGATGGAGGCATTTAAAGTAGTTAATGCAGGTAGATAGGATTTTAATATTAGATTAGATAGTTTAGAAAGAAAGAGGGAAATGAGATATAGACACCCTCATTGTGTATTGTAACATAATTTTCTGAGCATAGGGAAGAGAAGCAGAGAGCTGTGGAAGAACACCCATGTACAGAGTTTGAATTAATATAAGAGGTTGATTCAAATCCATGGTTTGGTGTTTGTTCTCTGTGTATGTATGCTGAATGCTATGCTCATGAGTAATTACTTCCTGTTATGTATTTGTTTTACATGCTATGTATGAATGATTTCTTGCTGAGTGTTTGAAATCTAAGAAAGGAAGTAGGAGAAATGAGTTTCAATTGTTTCTCTATCTGAGTAAGGATTCCTGCAAGGAGTGCAGTTGAAGTCATCCACAAGGAGTGCGTTGATAGGAGGCTTAGATAGTTTAACTCTTGTTCTCGTTCACCCAGAAGTGAAATTGGGTTACAGGAGCCGTGCAAGGAGTGCACAGGCCAGGGAAAGCCTCAGGTTTGCGAACCTGAGCATAATATTGAAGACTTCTATTGCAGGTGTGCGCAGAGTCGAAAGGTTCTCAAATATTTGGAAATATCTGAAGGTTTCCGCAAGGAGTGCGTCCAAGGACCCTCTTTGAGGCTCGAAGTTGAGAAAAGCTCTGGAGGAGTAAAGCCTTCGAAAACATTGAAGGACATTCAGATTTTGTAGGGAAAGAAGATAAGTCCAAGAAGGAATCCTTGGTTCATTTCGCGAAGTCATCAAAGGGGAGGACGAAAGGTCAGGATCTTGTGAAGAGGATTTGAGAAATCCCACCAGCCGTCAGATCTGCCAGAGGAGCAAGGAGGTTACAGTTGCGTCCGGAGTCCAAGCTCAGAAGATTAGGGACCGTCGAATCTGCACATAGTTACCCGTCAACCGCCGATTCGACAGGAGTTGCCCAGGATTTAAGTCCTCGTGAGCAGAGGAGAAGCATCGGGATATTGAGGCATCGGAGTTCGAGAAATCGGGGATCCCATGGACCAAATCGACAAATCCATTGTGGAAATCTCGACGAGTTCATAGCCATCCATCTGTTGGGACAGGTGGCAAGAATCAGAAGTCATCAGTATATTGGAGGTCCAGAAGTCAAGAGTTCAAGACCTTTTGAGTCCCGAAACCATGAGAGGATCATAGCCATGGATCTTAAGAAGGACACGTGTCGTGTGATCACTCAATCGGGGTTCATACGAGTGAAGTGAGTAGACTTTTTGTTTGGGCAAAGTCCGAGTTTTGATCTGAACCATCCATCAGTTGGGACGCATGTCAGAAGATCTGGCGAAGTTGAGGTTCAGAGTATCGAAAGTCTTGAGGACAGGATACCCTTGTAGTTTGGAATTGCGAAACACGATATCCTGACGGCCACGAAAATAGTGTGGGCCATGAGAGTCGGTGAGGTGGAAGACAGGTGGCATAAGTTATTGGGGTTTCGTAGCGAGAAGTGTCGAAAAATTGACATTAGGATTCGCAATCCCGCGAAGTTTGAAATATCGATATAAGTGACGAGAATTTGAAGGGACAACTCGCACATGCGTCGAAGTTTCGGCGTATCGGGCATCGGGAGTCAAAGAACCGAGCTGCTTGGCATCGCGAGTAGCGAAATCGTGATAGGAGAAGTCCCGATAGGCAAAATAAGGGTCAGCGTTGACTTACATCGGGGATCGGGGATCTGAAACACTAGCGCTCGACCATTGACCTCGCGATACCGTGAAGTCCGATTCCTTGATAAGTAAAGGGGGGATGGCGCGAAGAGTTTTGTGGGTGTAGATTTCCCGATAGGGAAATAGAAGAACCAGTCAGTGTTCTTTGGGCCGAGGGAAGAGAAGATCCTGTGAGAAGACGTGCCAGAGGGGTGCGCCTGCATCAACATCCCATATCCCAAGCGTCACATGCCCATCATGCCAAGGAAAATATCATTGAACTTGAGGATAGTCCAGATAAAGACAAAGTAGTAGCAACTGAATCAAAGTCATCACATGAATCATCACATTCGGTCACTTCACATGTGCAGTGAAATGATTAGAAATATGCTAAGGTAGGTTCATCGATGGAAAAAAATGAAAGGGATGAAAGTAGTCATGGAAAGAGAAGAGAAACCTCCCATAAAAAAATATTTTTTTTCATAATTTGTTGACATATATGTATGAACTTGTTTGCACTTTATTTTGGACAACATGTTATTTTTGATAGCTTATGATTTGGACAACATTATATTTTTGACAACTCATACTTTAACGGTTTATGATTTGGACAACCCTATATTTGTATGCTATATATTTTTCATAGATCCACATGATGATTGAATTTGGATGAATTTAAATGATTGTTACATGGAGTGACAAGGAGACTCTTATGAAATTTCCATATTATTCATTTTTATGACATAGAGTGTGTCAAACACTTGGATTAGGTTGATGGAAATTTGGTATGGATTGTTGTTTGGCATTGATGTCAACCATTGGAGAGTGATATTGTAGATTGATATCAACCCTTAGTGATTGATGCCAACCCTTGGAGAAAGTCTGGTAGCACAAAGGTTTGGGTAATGGACCCAAGTTTGTTTGATGTATAACGATATGAGTTTTAATATATTTGAAGGTAATAATATTCTATATGGATATTACATGTCATTCCATTTCCATTGGTATGTGTAACATCACATAACTCCTCACGGTTAGAGAGTTATGGCCATGTGAAGTTGGAGAACCCAGGTTTGGGTAATGGACCCAAGTTTGTTTGATGGATAATGGTACAAGTTTTGATATATTTGTAGGAAAGAATATTCTAGATGGATAGTAAATGTCATGCCATCTCTAATGATATGTGGAACGTCACATAACTCCTCACGGTTAGAGAGTTTTGGCCATGTGAAGTTGGAGAACCCTCATGAGTCATCTAGAAGCCCCAAAAAGTCAAATTAGTCAAATTGTTTGCAAAGAAGAAATCATTTAAATAATAAAGTGAAGTGATGAGTGTACTATAAATCAAAGTGGATACAAAAGAAATTATTTAAATAATAAAGTTAATGGAGAAATTACTAAGGTTACAAGTGGTTAGAAGTGGGTTAACCCTAAAATAAGGAAAGTGGGTTAAGATGGTTAAAAGGTAACCCCTTGAGGAAGCTACATGAAAGTATAAATAAGAGGCAAGGCTCTGTCATTTTAATCACACTTGATCATATTGAATATCTACAGGTGATTGAGGTAACCAAAGGATATCTAAGTTGAATTTCAGAGGGAAGGTGAAGTAAAGAAAGCCAAAATTCAAGGGAAGAAAAATTCTTTTGATGATGCTTTCTAAGGTATGTTATTTACAGGTCATCTTACCATTTTTGCAATAACGTTTTTTCTAGAATGATTCAGACTATGAAATTGGGAGGCCATTGAGGAAACATATCCAATTAGTTTTGGTACAAATTTCAGATTGTGGGTTGTTGTATTTTTGGAGTTACACTCCATGGAAAATAGGGTTTGTGGCTAGTCCTAAAACTAGTCTAAAACAAGTGTTTCAAGTAAAAACGTCATAAATTATTCATAACAGATCCAAATTCAGTAAGACCAATTTTTTTGGTTAGAGTACATTCTGTAGTATTCTTTTTAAAACTTTCAGATCCATAAAAAAATATTTTGTGTGGGGCACGCTCTACAAGTTCGCTCTCTAGAATAAGACAGAATTCAACAAGGTATGCCATTTTTTTCTATAACTCCTTTTCTGAGAGGTTCCAAGTAGTGACACCTAGAGGAGTTGCATAAAACACACTGAAGAACATTGTATATTATTTTCATATCTTTATTCATTACAGGTACATAGTTATGATTATTTCAAGTTAGGGTTGTTGACTAATCCAAAACTAGTCATGTGAGACTAAAGTAGAGTTTGATGAAAATGCTAGTCTCTTGTTGTTAAAGTTAAGGAAGGTTTGAAGGTATGTGATCATGTACACCGGGTCTATTATAGAGTTACAGATCAGATTTGGATGATGAAATTGATGAGGGATTTTGGTTGAGGTACATGTTGGGTACATGGTTGAGACAAGTAGTTGATGAGTTGGCACATACATGAGGTGTATAGATGATGATATTGGTACATCTTGATGAGTCATAGTTGATGATTATTTGATACATGTGATGTAGGATCATCGCAGTCACATAAAAAATGAGTAGACGTGGAATCAGAATCGATGCCTCAACACATCGAAGGAGCCAAACCGACCCTTCAACCAACTTAGTGGTGATGGAGTTTTTTTGGTTTTGTCGTTAATTAAATTTAATAGTCTATAAAGTCAGGCCACCATTTGAAATGACGACACCGAATGTAAATCCTTACACGATTGTAAATGTATTACAGGTGTGGAATCTTAGCCTGATTAGTCATTAGGTTGCATTAATTTAGTAGGTAACCGCCTGAACGAGATGTATTAGTATTTAGATTGGAGGGAGAAGAGCGAGGAAGATCTAGGTCATCAGACACGTTTTCTTGTAATAGTGTAAATGGAAATCGACTGTAATTTCATTTTCTTATGAATGAATAAAACAAACAAAATTGAACCACATACATAGTGTGATACTGTTACAGTTTTGACTATGTTATTATGTTTGTGAACAAATGATGTTCATAGTGTATGAATGGATAGTTGAATGAATTCAATTGTTTCTCTTCTGTAAGGTTATGCAAGATGTGCATGTAAAGCGCAAGGAGTGTGCGTGAAGAAGTCTTTTTCGACTTAAAAGCTTAGAAGAGATAGTGGGGAGATTGCGTATGTAGAGTGTGCATATTGAGCACAAGGAGTGCACATAAGAACAAACTTGTGTTAAAGTTTGAATGCTCAGGATATTGAGCACAGAGTATGCCAAGAGGGAGTCAGAATAGATTTTGAAGAAGATGCAGAGTGCAAGTGTACACAGGGCAAGATTTAAACTTCATTTACAAGAAGCTCAGGAGGAGTAGCAGTCTTAAATCTCAAGAGGAGAAACTTAGAAAAACAATTCTAAGTTATGAAGGATTGAAGCTCAGGAAGAGGAGAATGAATGTCATTGGATAGAGCAGAGGATAAGATTTAGGCTATCGAAATCTACGTCCAGATAGTGAGAAGTGAGCATAGGGGGAAACCAGATCTGAGCCCTCAGATCTGGCGTGTGGACCAACAGTCATTGGATCCAGAGGAAGGTGCATGAGACAAGTTCTGACATCATCAGAGTCATCCATTTAGAGGCATGTGTGGCAAGAGACCAACATTTCACTAAATCGCAGGAGGGAAAGGTCAAAGGTGGAAGCAGCGAGAAATCGTGATACGTGAAATTTTGACACCCTTGAGAGTTGGGCCCCGAGTCATGGTGAACAGTCACATGGACAGAGGCCAAAGGAGGAGATAAGGAACATTATCCCTTTTCGGGACTCAAGATTTTGAAGAACAGAGAGTCGATTTAATCGTATTGCCGACATGTGAAATTGCAATGTGCCTTTCCAGTTAGGCATGTGGTCACAAGGTGTGGTCACATGGAGGAGACTGGTGTTTTAGCACTTGAGCATGTGGGCGAAATTTTGAAAATACCAATGGATTGTTGCTGAAAGGTTCCAACAGAAAATCAAAGACTGTTTTAGTTCAGTCTTGAGAAGATCCTAAGACCGGGAGGTCACGCAACCCTTTTGGAGAAGGGGGGTCTGCACCAAGTGGTATAAGAGCTTGAAAAAGATTTGAAGTTGAACTCAGTGTGTTATAAAAATTTGAAGTGATGCCATCGGGGGTATGCATAGGACCACCTATAACAAACCGTGTTGTAGGAAGAGAAGTGAGAGAACTTTGCGTAAAGGTTGGAAGTGATGGAAGCAATGAAAAAGAGAACATCTGTCACTGGAGACATTAGTGATGCAAAAAGTGAAGAAATAGAAGTTGAATAAGTTGAAGAAATTATAGGGGAAGATGTGGACAAAGAATGGTTATTGAAAGTTGTTGTGAAGTTGGGAGCTAGAGAAAATATGGATGCCCCAATGTATGAAGGTAAATTGGATGATGAAGAATTACTAGACTAGATAAGGTACCTGGATAAGTATTTTGACTATGAAGAGGTCGAGGAAGGAAGGAAGGTTAGACATGTTGTCACCAGATTAAAAGGACATGCAACATTGTGGTAGGATGAACTACACCTAGAAAGAAGGAGAAAATGCAAACAAAAGATAAAGAATTGGGATAGTATGGTAGCCAAACTAAAGGCTAAATTCATACCTAGGGATTACCAGATAGAGTTGCTCAGAAAATTCCAGAACCTAAAACAGAGGAGTATGATAGTGAAAGAGTATACAGAAGAATTTTATCGGCTGAATATTAAGACTGGACAGAGAGAGGAGGATGATGAAAAATTTGCTAGGTATATAAATGGTTTGAGGTATGAAATTCAGGATGAAATTAGCAGGATGATTGTGAGGATAGTAGAAGATTCTTATCAAATTTCACTAAAGGAAGAAGAAAAGTTGGCCAGAATCCAGAGCCATCGGAACAAAAGAAGAGGCTTAAATAGAGGTAAGGGAGTTGTCTATGATAAGGCACTGAAAGATAAGAATGAGAATGAGAAACCATATGGTCTCTTTGAAAGAGGAGGAAGTTCTCAAAGAAGATCATTTGGTGGGAGAAATTATTTTCCTCGAGGAAGAGGAAGAAGTAGAGGAGGTGGAGTTAGATGTTATGCTTGTGGAAAGATAGGACATATGTCTTGGCAATGTCCCGAGAGAAAAAGAGAAGGAGGAGGAGAAGAACACATTTTTGAAGCCCAGAAGAATGTAGAAGCAGAAGCAATAGAAGGAGGATAAAATCTTATGATGAGGAAAGTTCTTCTAAAGCCAGAGAAAGAAATAGAAGATTCAATTTAGTGAACGAGGTTTTTCAGGACTGCTTGTAAGACAAAGGACAAATTTTGAAAGATGATTATAGAGAGTGGGAGCATTGATAATTTAGTATCAACAGAGATGGTGGAGAAGCTATATTTGGAGACAATTGTACACCCAAGTCCATACAAAGTATCGTGGTTGTAGAAAAGACATCAAGTAACAGTAAGTCAACAATACAAAGTTGAATTTAAAATAAGAGGCTATAAAGATAAGATTATGTGTGATGTGATTCCCATGGATGTTTGTCATATTTTGTTAGAGAAACCATGGCAGTTTGATAGGAATGTTATTCATGGTGGGAGGAAAAATACTTATACTCTTGAAAAGAATGGTAGAACTAAAATGTTACTGCCAATAGAAGAGAAGAAAGAAAAGGAAGAAGCCAACACAAGAATACTTCTCATGAGTGGGAAGGAACTCTTGAAGGAGATCAAGAAAGATTAAGAAATGGAATTTGTTGTAGTAAGGAAGCCGAGAGTTATCCTTACCAATACTTTTATGGATGATTTACCTGAAGAAATTCAAGAATTGTTGGAGAATTTTGATGATATAGTAGTGTATGAGT
Organism: Picea mariana; assembly: GCA_032191745.1. NCBI lineage: Eukaryota > Viridiplantae > Streptophyta > Pinopsida > Pinales > Pinaceae > Picea > Picea mariana. The sequence continues at coordinate 121,530 of JASDQU010736781.1, read as the reverse complement.
TGCCTCACTCATTACCACCTATTAGGAGTATTAGCCATCATATTGACTTGATTCCAGGAGCCAGTTTTCCAAATAAAGTAGTGTATAGGTTGACACCTCGAGAGAATGAAGAAGTTAAGAAGCAAGTTTAGGAGTTGTTGGATAAAGGTTTAGTCAGGGAAAGTCTAAGCCCATGTGAAGTGCCAACTGTATTGAGTCCAAAGAAGGATGGAGGATGGAGAATGTGTACATATTATAGAGCTATCAACAAGATAACCATCAAGTATAGATTTACTTTACCCAAGATGGATGACTTGATGGACTGTTTGAGTGGAGCAAGCTATTTTTCAAAAATAGACTTGAAGAGTGGATATCATCAGATAAGAATGAGAGAGGGAGATGAATGGAAAAAAACATTCAAGACAAATGAAGGTTTGTTTGAATGGCTATTCATGTCATTTGGATTGATAAATGCTCCAAGTAAATTTATGAGGTTGATGAATGAAGTACTGAAGGACTTCATAGGTAAATTTGTCATTGTATATCTGGATGATATATTGGTTTTCAGTAAATCAGAGGAAGAACATTTGAAACACTTGACATTAGTGATGATGAGATTGCAACAAGAAAAGTTGTTAATAAACTTGAAGAAAAGTTCTTTTATGAAGAAAGAGCTCATATATTTGGGTTTTATGATCTCTTCAAATGAATTGAAGATGGATCCATAAAAAGTGAGAGAAATCAAAGAATGGTTGTCGCCTAGGAGCATATTTGAGGTGAGAAGTTTCCATGGTTTAGAAAGTTTTTATAGAAAGTTTATTAGAAATTTTAGTGGTATATGTGCACCCATGATGGACATTATGAAGAATAAACATAAGTCTTTTAGTTGGATAGAGGAGACTGAGAAAAGTTTCAGAGTGTTGAAAAAGAAGATAATAGAACAACCAATTCTTATTTTGACAGATTTTGGAAAGACATTTTAGGTGAGGTGTGGTGCAAGTGGGATAACCATTGGAGCAGTTTTGAGTCAATATAATCGTCCGATTGCTTATTTAAGTGAGAATTTGAATGATGATAAGGAGAAATATTCTACATATGACAAGGAGTTTTATGCAGTGATTCAAGCTTTGAAAAAATGGAGACATTATTTAATTCCAAAAGAGTTTGTCTTGTCTAGTGATAATCAAGATTTGCAATTTATTACTAGGCAAGAGAAGTTGAATCAGAGACATGTTAAGTGGGTAGAATTCATGCAAAATTTTACTTTTGTCATTAAACATATTTCTGGAAGTGCTAATAAAGTTGCAGATGCTTTGAGTAGGATAAGTTTGGTTGTACATGAATTTAAAGTGAAGACCTTAGGGTTTGAACACCTTAAGGAAATGTATGAGGAAGATTCAGATTTTAAGGAGGCTTATGAAGAATATGGAAATCCTTTGTTGAGGGATAACAACTCATGGTCAGAATATTTGATCCAGGATGGATTGTTGTTTAAAAGAAGCCAATTGTGCATACCAAGATGTTCAATGAGAGATAATTTGTTGAAGGAAAATCATAGTGGAGGTTTAGCTGGACATTTTGGTCAGAACAAAACATTTGCACAACTGAGTAGTTTGTATTATTGGCCAATTATGAGAGCATATGTGAAGAAATTTGTAGACCGATGTAAGATTTGTCAACACGCAAAAGGGAAGAGACAAAACACTGGGTTGTATCAACCATTTCCTATTCTAGAAAGGCCTTGGGATGCAATTAATATGGTTTTTGTATTGGGATTAACTAGAACCCATAAGGGGGGTGATTCCATATTTTTTGTGGTTGATAGATTTTCCAATATGGAACATTTCATACCATGCCAAAAAATAAATGATGCTACACACATAGCCAATTTTGTTTTCATAGAAATTGCGAGGTTACATGGATTACCCAGAAGCATAGTTTCAGACAGGGATACCAAGTTTGTGGGTCACTTTTGGAGGACTCTATGGAAGAGGTTGGGAACTAAATTATCTTTTAGTTCAACATATCACTCTTAGACTGACGAACATACTGAAGTGGTGAACAGGAGTCTGGGAAATTTGTTAAGGAGTTTAGTCACTGAACAAGGTCATCAGTGGGGTCAGATTCTGGCACAGGGAGAATTTTCATTTAACAATTCAATTAATAGGAGCACTGGAAAAATTCCATTCAAGATAGTATATGGAAGACAGCAGAGAGAAGTTGCAGAATTGAGAGAATTGAAACAATATGAATTCAGGAGTGCTAGAGCAGAAGATTTTGCTACAAAAATGCAAAGACTTCATGATCAAGTTAGGAGGCAGATACCAGATAGTAATCAAAAGTATAAGGATAGAGTTGATCAGAAAAGAAGGGAAGTTCAATTTGAAGTGGGAGATGAAGTTTTAGCTCATTTGAGGAAGGAGAGGTTTCCTAGAGGAACATATAATAAGTTGAAGATGAAAAAGATAGGACCATGCAAGATCCTTAGGAAATTTGCAGCAAATGATTATGAGATTGAGTTGCCAGATAATGTTGGAATATCAATGATATTCAATGTTGTAGATTTGTATCCTTATAACATAAATGACACAGGAGAATTGGATGACCAGGAAGAAATTTAGTGGGAAGAACAGATGCCTACTATAGAAAAACCTCAGATGGAGAAAATTTTAGGACAGAGAGTTGAAAGGAAAACCAGAAGAAAGATGTATCTAGAATACTTAGTGAAATGGAAAGATCACCCAGTGGAAGATTCAATTTGGGTAACTGAACCTGATATTTCGAAGCATGGAAGAATAGTGTGAGAGCTCATGGACAAGATTTCATGAATATTTTGGACAGAGGAGTATGATGCAGGAGCATCGCAGTCACATAAAAAAGGAGCAGACATGGAATCAAAATCGACGCCTCAACACATCAAAGAAGCTGAAACAACCCTTCAACCAGCTTAGTGGCGATGGAGTTCTTTTAGTTTTTTCATTAATTAAATTTAATAGTCTATAAAGTCGGGCCATCATTTGAAATGACGACACCAAATGTAAATCCTTACACGACTATAAATGTATTACAGGTGTGGGATCTGTTGGATATATTGTCATTGATGTGAACAGTCAATGTGATGATCTTGTTGTTAATGATGAATTACCATAGATGAGATTTTCATTGATGTCAACAAGTATATCAGTTAGAAAAAGATGTTAAACAACATGCAGAGGTTGATAGCGTAAGCTCAAGAGGAGGAGTGAACAAGAGAATCGAATGAAGAGCACTTTGCAGTATCATCATCAGATCGAAGGAAATATTGAGAAGCCTCAATAGCCGTGCGATCAGACTGAGAAGCTCAATAGCCATCCGATCAAGAGGTTGACCATGTTGATCATCTGAATATAACACTCATCGATCATGTGAGTGACCGTGGGCTTGAGGAGCGTTGGAATATCATGACCGTCATATCTACAAGCCAGATCAATGACATGGATGAATTGTGGGGAGAGAAAGAAGAATTAAATAACTCACTAGTTCCAATCCCGAAATTAGTCAGGACCATCCTATCTTATAGCTTCGAAGATCGATGATTGTGGTTGACTCACCAATCGCGCACAACTTTCAATTATGGAGTTTGGGTGACAAATTAAATCACTCACAAGTTGTAATTCCGCAATCATCGTCGACTGTTGATCTGCTTCAAGAATCTCCACAATCGTTGGATCACTTTTGAAATGGAAGGATAGGATAAGCAAGGTAAATAGGTTGTGAGTTCAAATATATGAATACCCGTTAGACGTCAGATCTGAAGGAGTGTGAGCCATTGATTTGGCAGTCTGAAACATCGTGAAATATGGAATCAGAAGTTTGAAAGAGGGAGTTGTTCCAAAGTTCCAATACATGAAATCGCGATAAAATATGAACCATTGGATCATGTTAAAATGGAAGGACAGGATAAATATACAAGAGAAACATCACATAATATATCTCGACCATCATATCATATGAAGTAAATCATAGTCGTTAGATCGTCCGAAGAATATCTCAAGCATCATATTATCCAAATCAAATCTGGGTCGTCTAATCCAGAGGACACGTGGTGAGAGATCAACATTTCGTTGACTTGCAAAATGGAAAAGTCAAAGTTAAGAGGTGTAGGAACTCGCAAAACATGAAGTCCTGATAAGATTTGGACCATTGGATTAAAGAGGATTGTGGACCATTGATCTAGAGTATTTCAAACATCGGGAGTTGGAAGAGTCAGTGGTGGCTCATGTTCAAACACCCAACACGCGAAGTCATGATTTGATCACAACCTTAAATCAAAGGGAGAACAAGGACTGTTGATTCAAGAAGGACATGAGGCATACCATGTTTGTAGACTACATCAGCAAGGACATGTGGCATAATCAGACAATGACAAATGTCAAGTTGAATAAACATTTTAGGTACGTGCAGATCATGAATATGAGTGACACATGGAAACTACTCGGCTCGTGACACATCATCAAGTGACGTAAGCAGTCCAGAGACCCAGAGTAAATGGTGGTCGTCCATCTCGATGAATGATTAAGTCTTGGTCGTCGAAATTAGCAGTGAAAGGATGAGTTTAAGGTTAAAGCTAATTGTTGATCTATCTCTGAAAATGTAAATGTGAACCATCTGATTGTTTCGGCGATATCGTAATCGGGAGATTTGTAATGTTGTAAGTCATGAAGACCTGAAGGTCAAAGTGTCGAAATCCCGCCAATCATCCATCTCATCAGAAGAATGAATCATGATCGTTGAATTGATAAATGCTCAAGTGCTCATCTCACCTAACGTGAGGTCACTGCCGATGGTCATATGCTATAAAAGTTTTAAAAGGAAATTATAATATGTCGTTATATTTGGTAAAACCCGTGGTTCTGTAATGCACAGTCACATGTGATGGTTTGAAGGAAGTGCCTCCATGGAATATGGTCTCTGTGAAGATAACGAAGATTCAAGATCGAGTATAAAGGATTAAATTGATCCATGACTGTGATCAATTTATGAAAAACCTTCATGGTAAAATAAACAAAAAGTAATTAAAGATTGATTAATCAAAGAGGCGTGATGGTAGAAATGAAGGGACATGATGTTTTATATCTCACACCAGTTTGAAAGATTATATAAACAAGAAAGAATGGTGAGAAGAGTGTGTCTCTGCAGTTCAGAATAGAAGATCAAAAGCTGAAGCAAATTCCAAAAGAAAATGTGAAGATATTAAGGGAAACAAAATGGAAAGAAGATATTAGAGGAAAGAAAATGGAAAGAAGATATCAAAGGAAAGAAAATGTGAAGAAGGCGTGAATTACAAATAGAAGAATAAATACAGTGATGAGTGTCTTATGATATACCTTTGATCATAAGATAGAATTGATTTTATAATGGATCACTACTACTGGAGTTGAATAAACTCTAGTTGGATAGACTGGGTTCTATCAACAAGTCGGGTCTTGCAACAAGCTGGGTCTTGTGCCAAGCTAGGTCTTGGCTAAGAGTTGGTGCTCTACAAGAGTTGGTGCTCTCCGAGGGGTTGGTGCTGAATCAATAGCTAATGCTAAAGAAAATCCTCTCTCACATATATTCATATTACTATGTTCATATCAATTATACAAAAGCTTATACAAACATCTGGTGTCTCTGTGTCCATTGTGATTATGATTTAATTGTTATTAATCTGTTCAATTATGTTTTAACTAATGACTATAAGTGAGAAAAAGTTAGAATAGTTCACACACTAATTCACCCCCCCCTCTTAGTGTGGTCGGTTGTTCTTCAATTGGTATTAAAGTGAGGTTCCTTCAAACACAGATTAAATACTGGAAGACATATCTTGAAGAAATGGGTGGACAGATGGCTTTCTCCGCAATTGAAGATCCTTTATTCAATGGAACAAATTATTCCTCATGGATAGAAAATATGAAATAGTATCTGAATTCAAAAGGATCTTAATTTTGGAATTTAGTAGTAAGCAAGCCCTGAGACTTAAATTCATCAAAGAATCTATCCAAGATTACAGTCCAAAAAAGAGCAAGGAATAATAATAAAGTGGCATTGAAGATTCTTCTCAATGGATTATCAAATACAGTCAAAACAAGTATACGGCTATGAAATCTGCCAAGGACTTATGGTTGAAGTTAGAAAAGATGTATCAAATCAAAAATGAAGAATACTCAGACATTGAAGCAAAAGTCAATCTGGAAGCTGAGCTTGAAAGTGCTTTAGACGAACTGAGAAAATATAATCAAAGTTGTAAAAAACTAAAGGATCAACTTAAGACTGTTGAAAAATTCAAGAAAGGGACTGAAGCCCTTGATAAAGTTCTGAGTCTACAAAGATTTCCCTCGAACAAATTTGGCCTTGGATATGACCACGCACACATAATTAAAGGATCAAATCCTATTACTCAGATTGATGTTGAATATGACATGTCTAGTGATGATACCTCCAAATAATCTTCTCATCCTCCCAAGAAGATGTATCAAATCAAAAGAGAAGACTCAACCATCAATAAAGGTAAAGTCTCTCCACAATATTCCGATGACAAGAATGTTGATATTAAAATCTCCCCTGCAAATAAAGAAGAAGACTCATAAACAATAACATAATGTTCTATTAGCATTTATCCCATGGAAGAAGAAGAAGAAGAACTATCAAAGGCCAAAGAAAAGGTTGATTGGAGTCTCTCTGAATACCTCTATGACCATAATGAATCATCCTATAGCTATCTTCATGACTACAGTAAATAATTTCTTGAAAAGAGTCAAAAGCATGTCTTGGAAATAAAGAAAATGCTCAAGGACAATGAAAAGCTAATATATGAGTAGGACAATTAGTTATAAGAGAAAGAAGAGGAGATCAAGAAGCTGATGAAAGAAATTAGTCAAGTAACAAAAAGGGAGAAGGAAGATGATGAGCTTAACAATCAAAATGATATCTTGTAAATAAAAGAAAAGCTCAAAGACAATGAAGAAATTATATCCAAGCAAAATATTCAGTTAGAAAACAAAGAAGAAGAGATCAAAAAATTGAAAACAAAAGTTGTTGATATAACAAAGGAAAAGGAAGAGGAGATCAAGAGACTGAAAAATAAAATCAGTCAAGCAAAATAAGAAAAGAAGGAAAATGATGTCTCAAGAAAAAACCTTGCACATCTAAAAGAACTAATGGAAATCTATGTCAACCTTAAAATCCAACTTGAATAAGCCAAAAGGAGAGAGGAGGTAGTAAGGAATGAGTTAGACAAAAAGGAAGAATCATGTCATGAACTGGAAGCATAAGTTGTGAATCTTAGAAAGAAGGTTGAGAAGTCAGACACCCAAATCAAGTTCTTGAACAACTCCATGACCCTGGATGAGATCTTGGATAGTTAGAGGTCCCCAAATGACAAATTTGGCCTTGGATACAATAAGGAAAAGATCAGTACCCCTAAGAAATATGATGCAAGTCCTTCATTTGTAAAATGTGAAAACAAGTCTGACACAAGTCCTTCACTTGTAAAGGATGAAAAGAGGTCTGACACAAGTCTTTCATTTGCAAAAGATGAAATCAGGTTTGACACAACTCCTTCATTTGCAAAAAGTGAAAGCAGGTATGACTTAGGTTCTTCATGTTCAAGAAATAAAATAAACACTACAAAATTTAAAAGATCATATCAAGGAAGACATCCAGAAGCTATTCATATACCTCAAAGAAAGTTCAGAAGAGAGACACCTTCATGGATGAATCAAAGAAGGTATGAGAGTGTCTTTAATGGTTATTTTTTTTCCTGTAATGAATACGGTCATAAAGCCTTGGATTGTAGGCATCATGGAAGAAAAAAATTTGTTGGGTTCAACAATAGTATAATATGTTGGAGCTGCAATCATGTTGGACATATTGCTGCACATTGTTACACTATGATTTGAGTTCCTCCATCTATATAGCATAGTACTTATAGTGGAATCATGTTGGGCATTGAGTTCCTCCATCTGCAATCATTACTTGAAACTCTGGTGCTGGATATACAAAGCAATTGAGATCTTTGGCTAATTTATAGTGAATGAAATTATGAGTACTACCATAATTAATTAGGACTATTACCTTTTTCTTTTTGATATATCCTTTGATCTTGAGGGTTTGAGGAGTGTTAATTACAGGCAATGCATTACACGATATCGTGGGAGTCAACTCTTCAGACGAAATTTCTTCTACGTTTTCATCTTGAGATGGTTCTTGTTCTTGTTCTTGTTCTTCTTCCTCTTCACAATCTATGTAGAATAATTTCTTCTCACCACAATTATGTCCCTTACTATACTTGTTGTCACAATTAAAGCATAAACCTTTTGCTTTGCTTTCCTCCAATTGTTGAGGTGTCAACCTTGTAGGTTGAGGTGTTTTAGAAGAAGGAGCATTATTCTCTCTATAGATGTTAGGATTGGTCCTTCTAGTATCTATATCCATATTTTTACTTTCAACATTTCTTGCCACCCTAAATGCATTCTCCAATGATTTGGGTTCCCAAAGGCGAACCTCATGTTGAATGTTATTCCTTAAAGTTCCTATGAATACATAAATCAAGTGCTCATCTGGAATATATGTTACCCTTATATTCAATCTTTGGAAGTTCTCAATGTTCTCTATAACTGAACCCTTTTTCTTGAGATTTATCAATTGGCTAAAGAAGGTATTTCTCCTTGTATCCTCATAGCGTGCTATCATTTCTTCCATGAAAATTGTCCAAGTGATGAGTGATTTGTGAGAACAAAGCCATTGATATCATACATATTGATTGGGTTCTAAATATAAAGAAGTAATTCGTACCTTTTGTGTATGTGGCACATTATGTAGATCAAAGAATTGCTCCATATGAAGTATCCATGTGATAGGGTCCTTGCCATCAAACTTCCTCATATCGATCTTAGGAATTTGGTTGGTCTTCAACCCAAAGTTGGAGTTTCTCCATTCTTGATTCACCTTCCTTGTGTCCTCATCATGAATTTCATGGGATACATTTTCACTTTCAGGTGTCATCTCTATTACAAAAATTTTCAATCCTTCCATGATCTCCTCTTTTAAATCATCCATCTTAGTATTTATTGCCTCCAACTTAGCTTCCATATCTTGTATTTCATCTTTTGTTATTGTCTTATTTTGTAAATCATTTATGTCCCTACACATTTCTTCACCTTCATCAAGAGTCCAAGTAGGATTGTCTGGAGGATTATTTGGTGTAGAAGTTCCCTTTTTTGGTGGCATGTTGGCCAAGTATCACTTTAAACCTTGATTTTGAGGTGGTTTTTCTAGACAAACTTCTTTTTATTGCATCTCCAAAATTTCGTCCCTTTTGAGTATAAAATTTTCTTGTTTGTATGTCTCTGATATTTATTCTCTGCAATTCCATAGGTCTGATCAAAATTTGATTTGCTAAGTGGAATTTATGGTAACTTCCCCACAACTTGCTGATTTTTTTCCTTTCCAAGAGATGTCACTTGTATAGCGTGCCCCGCACAAAATGATTCATAAAAAATTCTAAAACTCGTACCAAAACTACTATGTTATTTCCACTATCCAATGCAACTAGTATCACTCAATTTGGATACTCTAGGAAGCATTTATGATTGTTTTACCCGGAAAACCTGCTTGAGACTAGTCAATAGGAATAGTCAGATACCCTATCTTCCATAGGGTGTATCTACAAATGTAAGTTGACCCAGAAGCTTAAATTGTTACCACGAATACCTTACTAATTTCTATGAATATCGTCTGGAGTTTAAGGTCTGAAACGTTACATAAAACGTTTTATAGTGAACATTTTGCAATGACTCAATTCAGGATGATTCCAGAACCCTATCTTAGAAAGGTTGTATCTTTGAAAGCATAAGGGCTCGGGAGATAAAATTTTAACCCAACATACCTTGATCCATTTCATAAATATCCTCTAAGCCGTTCCTTGTGAATCATTGTAGAAAACAAGTTATAGCAAAAATTCCAAGGTGTCTCAGATGTAGCAGTGAAACCCCATGACCTTGAGCTCTGATACCATATGTTAGGAACCAAATATCAATATAGCATAGAAAAACCTCAGAATAAGTACTCAATGCCTTGAAAAAGAGATAAATTCAGATAATAAGCCTCTTTGAGGGGGAAACCTCCTTATGCCCACATAAATGTTCAATTACAAGATGATTCCAAATGAAAATGTCTCCTTGGTATATATAGGAGACTAGGAGGTATAATTACAACTAATAGACTAAATCCGACATAAATAAAATAACATTACTAATGTAATATGCCCCAATTAAGGGGTAATGAGCCACTATTTAGGGCTTAACAATGAGATGCTATGGTTGTGGTGAATATGGTCACAAAGCCTATAACTGTGGGAACTCAAGAAAATAGTCAATGAGAAATGCGTCATACAATATGACAAAAGGAGTAAATAAAACATGGAAGAAAAATGAAGTTGCAATAATAAATGATCAGAGAACAAAGCTCAAGAAACTAAGACACTCACAGATGTGGATAGCTAAGAATGAACAAGTAAACATGAGTGAAGTTGATTGTTGCAAAAACAATGTCAGTCATGTGACAAGCATAGTATAAAGTTGTCTCAGACAACTTTAGAGCAATGTACAGTAAATAAGAATCTTGGATAAAGACAGATACATTTGGTTAGAGACCGATGAGAGTCAATGGTCAGACCCAAGAGTTGTTTGAATAAGATGAGATACAATTGCGCAGTGTTCCAGTAGGACAATGACATTCGTAGAAGCAACATTGTGATGTACAAAATTAGGTACATGACATCCTGTAGAGATAACAAGAAGAGAAACCTTGTCAGAAAAAGCTAACCTTTTAAACACAAAGGGGGAGAACATTCAATAACACACAAAGCTTTACCACAGGAGAAAAAACCCTTAAAATAGAGATGTATTTGAATATCTCAGGAAAAAATTGGGAGTAATCCTTCTTCCTACCTAAATCTCTCAAGAAAATAACACATCAGTTGGAAACTATTCAGGGGGAGATAAAAATCAATGACAGAAGAAGTCATTCAGTTATGACAGAAAAAGGTTGATTGTAGGAGGAGTTACCAGTGGTCAGAGAAGTAATTATACAGACAGATAATAGGAGAAGAAACCCTTTGCCATTGATGTCAAAGGGGGAGATAAACTTCATAAAAGGAAAACTTCATAAGAGGAAAGAATCATCACAGGGGGAGTTTTGTATATGAAGTTAGTAGGTTTCCCTGAATGACAAAGGGGGATATTGTTGGATATATTTTCATTGATGTCAAAAGTCGATGTGATGATCTATTGTTCAGGGATGAAAAACCATGGAAAATTAGCCCATGAGAGAAATTTAGCCCCTAAAATCATCCTTGTTGTTGTTAATGATGAATTACCACGTATGAGATTGTCATTGATGTCAACAAGTATATCAGTTAGCAGAAGATGTTAAACAACATGCAGAGGTCAATAGCGCAAGCTCGTGAGGAAGAGAGAACAAGAGAAGAAAATGAAGAGCGCTTTGTAGTAGCATCGTCAGATCGAAGGAAATATTGAGAATCCTCAACAACCGTCCAATTAGAGTGAGAAGGTCAACAACCGTCTGATCAGAGTGAGATGCTTAGAAGTTGTTTGATCAGAAGGTTTACCATGTTGATTGTTTGAATATAATGTGCATCGGTCATGTGAGTGACAGTGGGCTTGAGGACCATTGGAAGATCGTGACCATTGGATTTGCAAAACAAATCAACAATAGGGATGAATTATGGAGAGTAAAAGAAGAATTAAAAAACTCGCTATTTCCAATCCCGCAATTAGTTAGGACCATTCGATATTATAGATTCAAAGATAGACGATTGTAGTTCACTGACCAACAATGCACAACTTTCAATTACAGAGTTTGGGTGATGAATTAAATCACTTGCAAGTTGTAGTTCCACAATCATCATTGACTTTTTATTTCCTTCTAGAATCTCCACAACCGTTGGATCAATTTTGAAGTGGAAGGATAGGATAAGTAAGGTAAAGAGGCTATGATTTTGAATATCCAAATACCTGTCAGACGTTAGATATGAAGGAGTGTTAGTCATTGATTTGGCACTCTGAAACATCATGAAATCGATAATTAGAAGCTTGAAAGAGGGAGTTGTTCCAAAGTTCTAATACATGAAATCACGGTAAGATATGAACCGTTGGATCATGTTAAAATGGAAGGATAGGATAAATCTACAAGAGCTATATAACAGAATAGATATCGACTGTCAGATCATCCGAAGTAAATCATAGTCGTCAGATCGTCTGAAGAATATCTAAAGCGTCAGATTATCTAAATCAAATCTGGGTCGTCTGATCCAGAAGACACGTGGCGAGAGATCAAAATTTTGCTGACTCATGAAATCGAAAATTCATAGGTAAGATTTGTAGGAACTCACAAAATGCGAAGTCCTGATAAGATATGGACTGCTGGATTAAAGAGGTCTATGGACCGTTGATATAGAGTATTTCAGATATCGGGAGTTGGAAGAGTCAGTGGTGGCTCACGTTCAAACACCCGACACACGAAGTCGCGATTTGATCACAACCATCAATCAAAGGGAGAACGAGGACTGTTGATTCGAGAAGGACATGAGACATACCACGTCAGAAGACTATGTCAGCAAGGACACATGGCATAATCAGACAATGACAAATGTCAAGTTGATTCGACATTTTAAGTACGTGCAAATCACGAATATGAGTGACATGTGGCAGGTACTCGGCTCATGACACGTCATCAAGTGACGTAAGAAGTTCAGAGACCTAGAGTAAATGGTGGTCTTCCATATCGATGAATGATTAAGTCTTGGCCGTTGGATTTAGCAGTGAAAGGATGAGTGTAAGGTTAATGCTAACCGTTGATCTGTCTCTGAAAATGTAAACATGAACCATCCGATTGTTTCGGTGATATCGTAATCAGGAGTTTTTTAATGTTGTAAGTAACGAAGACCCGAAGGTCGAAGTGTCAAAATATTTTTATTCATCCATATCATCATAATAATGAATCATGACCGTTGAATCGATAAATGCTCAAGCGCTCATCTCGCCTAACGTGAGGTCACTACTGATGGTCATATGCTATAAAAGTTTTAAAAGGAAATTGTAATATGTCACTATAGTTGGTAAAACCCGTGGTTCTATAATGCATGGTCATACATGATGGTTTGAAGGAAGCACCTCCATGGAATCTAGTCTCTGTGAAGATAACAAAGATTCAGGATCGAGTATAAAGAATGAAATTGATCCATGACTGTGATCAATTTATGAAAAACCTTCATGGTAAAATAAACAAAAAGTAATTAAAGATTGATTAATCAAAGAGGCGTGATGGTCGAAATGAAGGGACATGATGTTTTATATCTTACACCAGTTTGAAATATTATATAAACGAGAAAAAATGGTGAGAAGAGTGTGTCTTTGCAGTTCAGAACAGAAGATCAAAAGTTGAAATAGATTCCAAAATAAAATGTGAAGATATTAGAGGAAAGAAAATGGAAAGAAGATATTAGAGGAAAGAAAATGGAAAAAGATATCAGAGGAACGAAAATGTGAAGAAGGCGTGAATTAAAAATAGAAGATGAAATGGAGTGATGAGTGTCTTATGATATACCTATGATCATAAGATAGAATTAATTCTATAATATATCACTACAACTGGAGTTGAATAAACTCTAGTTGGATAGACTGGGTTCTATAAGCAAGCTGGGTCTTGCGCCAAGCTGGGTCTTGGCTAAGCGTTGGTGCTCTCCGAGGGGTTGGTTCTCCTTACTTCAGTTGGTGCTGAATCAATATTTGGTGCTAAAGAAAATCCTCTCTCACATATATTCATATTACTATGTTCATATCAATTATACAAAAGCTTATAAAAACATCTGGTGTCTTTGTGTCCATTGTGATTATGATTTAATTGTTATTAATTTGTTCAATTATGTTTTAACTAATAAATATAAATGAGAATAAGTTAGAATAGTTCACACACTAATTCAACCCCCCCTCTTAGTGTGGGTTGTGTGTTCTTCAGGATCTTAGCCTGATTAGTCATTAGGTTGCATTAATTTAGTAGGTAACCACCTGAACGAGATGTAATAATATTTAGATTGGAGGGAGAAGAGAAAGGAAGATCTGGGTCCCCAGACAAGTTTTCTTATAATAGTGTAAAGGGAAACCGACTGTAATTTGGTTTTCTTATGAATGAATAGAAAAGAGAAAATTGACCCACATACACAGTGTGATACTGTTACAGTTTTGACTATGTTATTATGTTTGTGAACAAATGATGTTCATAGTGTATGAATGGATAGTTTATTGAATTCAATTATTTCTCTTCTGTAAGGTTATGCAAGACGTGCATGTAGAGTGCAAGGAGTTCAYGTGAATAAGTCTTTTTTGATTTAAAAGCTCAGAAGAGATAGYGAGGAGATTGTGTATGCAGAGTGTGCATTTTGAGTGCAAGGAGTGAAAATAAGAACAAACTTGTGTTAAAGTTTGAAAGCTTAGGATATTGAGCACATAATATGCCAAGAGGGTGTCAAAACATCTTTTGAAGAAGACACAGAGTGCAAGTGTGCTTAGGGAGATATTTAAACTWCATTTACAAGAAGCTCAGGAGTTGTAGCGGTCTTAAATCTCGAGAAGAGAAACTTAGAAAAAAATTCTAAGTTCTGAAGGATTGAAGCTTAGGAAGAGGAGCATGAMTTTCATTGGATCGAGCAGAGGAGAATATATGGACTGTCAAATTCACATCCAGACAGCGAGAAGTGAGCGCAGGGGGAAACCAGATTTGAGCCATTGGATCTGGCTTGTGGACCAACAATTGTTGTATTTGGAGGAAGGTGCACAAGACAAGTTCTGACATCATCAGATTCATCCATTTGGATGGACGCATGGTGAGAGACCAAGATTTCCCTGACTCGCAGGAGGGAAAGGTCAAAGGTGGAAGCAATGAGAACTCATGATACATGAAATTCTGAGAGAACTCACTCTCGAGAGAACTCACGGTGAATGGTCACATGGATGAATGCCAAAGGAGGAGCTAAGGAATGTTAGCCCTTTTTGGGACTTGGGAGTTTGAATAACAAAGAGTCTATTTACTCATATTTCTGACACGCGAAATCACGACGTGCCTTTCTAGTTAGGCGTCTGGTCACGTGGAAGAGACTGGTGTTTTAGCGCTTGAGCATGCGGGTGGAAGTTTGCAAAGACCTGTGAATTTTTGCTAAAAGGTTCCAGCATGGAATCAAAGACTTTTTTAGTTCACTATTGAGAATATCCTAAGACCGTGAGGTTGCACAACCCTTGTGGAGAAGGGGGGTTAGCACCAACATGATTGGTACATACTTGGTATATGGTTGGAGGCACTTGTTAGTAGTATTGCTGACACATGGTTTATGGATGATGTAGCATACTTGTATTGGTATATTATTAGAAGAACATATTGATCTTGGTGATGATTATGAGTTTTTGTGTTATGCTTGGTTGATGCACATCTTTGAGAGTTGTCTTGGTGATTGATCTTGGTGAGTAGATCTGATTTGGTTGATAATATTGATGAGATAGGTTGTTGTGATAGGTTGTTTGGATAGGTTGTTGTGACATGTTATTTGTACAGGTTTGGTGCATGGTTGATGCACTTGCTCATGGTACAGGTTGATTATAGGTGTTTTGGTACAGGTCGGTGCATGGTTGATGCACTTGTTTATGGTACAGGTTGATTAAAGGTTGAGGTACAGGTTGATCCATGGTTCAGGTTATTGGTATAGGTTGTTTGGTGTAGTTTTATTGGTATAGGTTTACAACAGTATATCTCACAATGATAGTGTGACATTGGTTCCATCATTCTACTTATACGTCAGCGCGGTAGGATGGGGCAATGACAGGTGGTTGTAGCCACATTTCAGTTGTAGTCAGAGAACATAGGGGGTTGTAGCCTCCTTCTATTTGTATCCATAGAATTGGGGATTTGGAGCTTTCCTCAGGTTGTAGCATAAGAAATTAGGGGGTTGGAGCTTCCTTCTAGTTATAGTTGGAAAACAAAGGAAGTTGGTGCTTCCAATGAATGTAATTCTTAAAGACATATAAGAAAAAACATTCTATGGTTTTCTCCCGCTTTGGGTTTCCATGTAAAAACATAAAAACACTAGTGTACTAGGGCATTATATTTGGCTATCATTCGTTACAGGATATCAAAGTTAAAAAAGGGAAAAGACTGCAACCAAGAAGGAATTGAAGAAGAATACAAAATAGCAATGGATTTCATTTGGGAAGGATTACCTAATCCGGTAAGAGAAAAGGTTGGTAACTGTTCATCAGCTAAAGAAATTTGGGATAAATTACATGACATATATTCTTCACCCATCACAGATTCAGAAAATTCCAAAGAAGATGCAGATATAGATCAAGAAGAAATATGTTCACCATGTCAAACAGATTTAGAAGATGAAGAGTACATAATCAACATAGGTATGTTGTTTTGATTTAATTGTGAAAAACTTGAACATCTTGAAATAGAATGCCATGAAGGAAATGAGACAGAAAAGCAAATTGAAAAATAATAAAATTATGAGGAAGAATTGATTAGTGCTTTAGATGAACTAAGAGAAGAAAACAAGTCACTCAAGAAAGAATTGATGAAATAAAAGGAAAGTGTTCACATTTTTTAAGAATCCTAACAGGTCATCGAGAACTTAAGAACTCAACTAGAAGAAGCCAGAAAGATCAAAGAAAATATTGAATATCAAAAGTAGTGTTTGGAAGCCAACATAGCAGCACAAAAGGAAGAAGCATAAACGAGAGAGAAGATATTGACATATCATCTTAAGGAAATAACTAACGATCTAAACCAACTTGAGTCATAGTTTGGTCAAGATGAGAAAGTACTTGAAGAAGAAATAATCACATTAAAAATTCAGCTTGAAGAAGTGAAGAGAACAGAAGAAGTCACAAAGTCTCGGATATTAAAGAAAGAAGAAGAGGTTGAGAAGCTTGAAGAAGAAGTTGTCACATTGAGAAGTAAAATCACCAAGATAAAAAAGAACATTGAAGAGACAAAAACATCCACATTAGTTACATAGAATGAACATAAGCACTCTAGGTTGCTAGAAAAGAAGAATGAAGAAAATAAAAAGAGTTATGCAGAAGTACTCAAAGGAAGGAATCATGGTCAACCAGAATCTAAGAAAACTATTGAAAATACATATTCAAGAAGACCATCTATGTTCAAGAGACAAAGAATCTTCAATCATGATCATGATCAGTTAAGGCATAAATTCAAAAGGACTACACCACAAAGAAGATCATTCACTCCCAGGGATGCAAATTTCTTTTATGGTCATTGTTTTTATTGTACTAATTTTGGACATAAGGTTGCAGATTGTAGGGATTATAAAAGAAATGTCCAAGAAAGAAGTGCCTCTGTGGCCACACGTAACATTGAGTGTTACAAATGTCACAACTATGGACACATAGATAGTGATTGTAAAATCATGATCGATACTTCCATGAAAGAGAACATTGATATCAGATATAAGAAAGTATGGATAAGAAAATAGGAAGAACAAGTGAACAAAGACCAAGTAACAGAGATCACAAGATTGGCAATAAAACAAGATGAAGAAAATTCTACAGAGAAAAAGAAAGATGTTAGATGTAGAAAGGTTTGGAAAATAACTAAAATAAAGGAAGGACAAGTAAATAAGGAACATGTTCAAGAGATTGTACTTTCAGGCATTGTAGTGAAAGATGAATCCACAAACAGAAGAAATAAGTCAGAGCTCAGAGAGATAATGAATCTACCAATGAAGATGATGATGAATCTACCAATGAAGATGATGATGAATACACATCATAGCATGAATTGTTCTTAGCCATCTGACTTAAAGACTCCCAGGAAATATGAATATTAGATAGGGGGAGTTTATGCGATAGTTGTGATAGATCAAATAACCATCCTTCGAGTAGCTTGTAGAGTTTGAGAAGACAGATTCAGAGTTGTCAGTTAGCAGAAGTACACTTTGATAGATTAGTCAAGAATTCATGATAGTATAGTGATAAATGGGTCAACATTATGGACAGTTGTGCAAGTAGAGTCTTGGACAATATGGACAGAGATGGATTCGTAAAAACACTTGGAAAGTTTGGATAGATATATGACAGTGGACAAGAGCATGGATTCATAGATTGTTTCAGAGAGTGGTTCAAAGACAAAGGAACATTATCATAATGGATGATAATTACACAGGAAATGGCTCGAACAATTTTAATGGATTCCAAATTGACAGATATTTTTTGGACACATGCAATGCATACAACGGTTCACATTCAAAATAGAGTAATTCTTAGAAACAACAATGACAAAACTCTCTACGAACTATGTAAAGGAACCACATAAAACAACCTCTACATCAAGGTAACTCAAGGTAGTATTTTATTAATTGAAACTTATGTTGATGATATTGTTTTGGAAGTACTAATGATAGGTTAAGCCAAAAATTTGCAAAGGATATGAAGAATGAATTTGAAATGTCATTACTTGGAGAACTATCTTTCTTTTTGGGTCTTCACATATGTCAAAGCAACAAAGGAATTTTTATTTCTCAACTAATTATATCAGAGAAATGCTAAAGAAGTTCGAAATGGAAGATTGCAAACTAGTTACCACTCCTATGCAAACCAGTTGCAATTTGAGAAAAGATGATGATTCAAAGTCTACAGACTAGAGGAAATACAAGTCAATGATTGGTAGCTTATTATATGTGACAACATCCAGACCAAATGTAATGCAGGAAGTTGGATAGGTGGCACGATTTCAAGCAACACCGAATGAATCACATGTATTAGCAGTGAAGAGTATTTTTAGATATCTCAAAGGAACATAAGAGTTTGGATTATGGTATATGAAAGGAAAGGATATATCACTTATTGCCTAGACAGATGTAGATTGGGCAGGTTGCATTGATGACCGACGAAGCACCTGCGGAGCAACGTTCTACTTGAGATAGTTTTTAGTATCATGGTTAATCAAGAAATAATCATCAATATTCTTATCTACAACCGAGGTAGAGTATATTGCAACATAAGCATGTTGTACACATGTTATATGAATGAAACAAATTCTGACAGATATACAGGTTGAGTATGATGATCTCATTCCAATCTATTTTGATAATGCAAGTGACATAAGTATCTCAAATAGCCCGGTGATGCACTCCAAGATGAAGCACATTCCAATAAAGTATCACTTTCTACGAGAACAGGTTTCAGAGAAGAACATCAGAGTTGAATATGTGGGCACAAAAGAACAAGTGGCATACATATTTACAAAACCGTTTCCAAGAGAAGCCTTTGAGTATATTCTCTAGAGACTTAGAGTAATTTATACTCCAAAATGAATTCTTTTGAATGTTTATCTTATATGTCTTATATCTACACAAGGAAGAACCATAAAGATGACAGTTCAGGTTGGAAGATCAGTTTCAGGAAGAGTTCAGTCAGGGCGAGTATCCCCAATGATATTTCAGTTAGGGGGAGAAACCCTGGATCGAAAGACACCTTTTCCATTGATGACAAAGGGGGAGTATCCCCAAGGTCAGTTCAATTAGGGCGAGCAGCCCCAGATGGAAAAATAATTTTTTCATTGATGATAAAGGGGGAGAGATTTATCAGATGTAGGATAGAAATTCTTGGAGAGAGAGCACAGAGGCATGTAGACAGGGGGAGCAGCCCCAAGGAGAGTTAATTCAGGGGGAGAAACCCCAAGGAGAGTTCATTCAAGGAGAGCATCCCCAAAGGGAGATACCCTTTTCCATTGATGTCAAAGAAGGAGAGATAGAAACATTGATGAGGAGTATAATCATGAATGTTATCATGACTAAGTATTCCCATCAATGTTGGTGTTGCCATCAATGCCAAAGGGGGATATTGTCAAACATTTGGCTTAGGTTGATGGAAAGTTGGTATGGATTGTTGGTTTTCATTGATTTCAAACATTGAAGAGTGATATTTTAGATTTATTTCAACCCTTAGTGATTGATGTAAACCCTTGGAGAAAGTTTGGTAGCAAATTCTAGTATCACAAAGGTTTGGGTAATGGACCCAAGTTTGTTTGATGTATAGAAATATGAGTTTTAATATATTTGAAGGTAATAATATTCTATATGGATAGTACATGTCATGCCCTTTCCGGTGGTATTTGGAATGTCACATAACTCCTCATGGTTAGAGATTTATGGCCATGTGAAGTTGGAGAACCCAGGTTTGGGTAATGGACCCAAGTTTTTTTGATGGATAATGGTACGTGTTTTGATATATTTGTAGGAAAGACTATTTTAGATGGATATTACATGTCATTCCATTTCTAGTGATATGTGGAACGTCACATAACTCCTCACAGTTAGAGAATTGTGGCCATGTGAAGTTGGAGAACCCTCATGATTCATCTAGAAGCCCCAAAAAGTCAAAGTAGTCAAAGTGTTTGCAAAGAAGAAATTATTTAAATAATATGGTGAAGTGATGAGTGTATTATAAATAAAAGTGGATACAAAATAAATTATTTAAATAATAAAGTTAATAGATAAATTACTAAGGTTACAAGTGGTTAGAAGTGGGTTAACCCTAAAATAAGGAAAGTGAGTTAATATGGTTAAAAGGTAACCCCTTGAGGAAGCTACATGGAAGTATAAATAAGAGGCAAGACTCTCTCATTTTAATCACACTTGAAAATATTGAATATCTACAGGTGAATGAGGTAACCAAAGGATATCTAAGCCAAATTTTTGAGGGAAGATGAAGTAAAGAAGGCCTAAACTCAAGGGAAGAAAAATTATTTTGATGATGCTTTCTAAGATATGTTATTTACAGGTCATCTAACCATTTTCACAATACATTTTTTTATAGAATGATTCATATCGTGAAATTGGGAGGTCATTGAAGAAATATATCCAAGTAGCCATGGTACAAATTTCAGCTTGTGGGTCATTGCATTTTTGGATTTACACTCTGTGGAAAATAGGGTTTGTGGCTAGTCCTGAAACTAGTCTAAAACAATTGTTTCGGGTAAAAACATCATAACTTATTCATAACAGATACAAATTAAGTAAGATAAAATGTGTTGGTTAGAGTACAATCTGTAGTATCCTTTGTACAATTTTCATATCCACACAACAAATATTCTGTGCGGGGCACACCCTACAAGTTCGCTCTCTAGAATAAGCCAGAATTTAACAAGGTATTCCATTTTTTCTATAACACCTTTTCTGAGAGGTTCCAAGTAGTGACACCTGGAGTAATTGCGTAAAACACACTAACAAACATTGTGTATTATTTTCATATATTTATTCATTATAGGTACATAGTTATGATTATGTCAAGTTAGGGTTGTTGACTAATCCAAAACTAGTCATGTGAGACTAAAGTAAAGTTTGATGAAAATGCTAGTCTATTATTGTTAAAGTTAAGAAAGGTTTGAAGGTATGTGATCATATATACCAGGTCTATTATAGAGTTACAAATAAGATTTGGATGATGAAATTAATGAGGGATTTTGGTTGAGGTACATGTTGGGTAGATGGTTGAGACAAGTAGTTGATGCGTTGGCACATACATGAGGTGTATAGTTGATGATATTGGTACATATTGATGAGTAGTTGATACATGATTGGTACATACTTGGTACATGGTTGGAGGCATTTGTTAGTAGTATTGTTGACACATGGTTTAGGGATGATGTAGCATATTTGTATTGGTATATTATTAGAAGCACATATTGATCTTGGTGATGATTATGAGTTGTTGTGTTATGCTTTTTTGATGCACATCTTTGAGAGTTGTCTTGGTGATTGATCTTGGTGAGTATATCTGATTTGGTTGATAAGATTGATGAGATAGGTTATTGTGATAGGTTGTGTTGGGTCACATATTTGTCCATATTTTCATCATCTATAGACATCCATTCCATCCCTTCTCCATCCTATTATCGTTCATTTATCATTCCATTTTCCATACATTTTCTACAACTTCTCATAAAATGGCATATTATTCCTGTTATGCTTTAGTGGTTAATAATGATTATTCTTCCTTCATTTTTAGTGAATTAAAGACTATTATGCATGATTTTTCTGATGATGGTTTGACGAGTGATTTTATGTATCAATAGTTGTAGAAATCAAGGTTCCAACCTCCAAATGACACATGTGAGTTCCAGCTCATGGTTAACCGTTTTCAGTGAAAAATGTGGCAAATAAGGAGAGATGAATTTGCATGGAATATTTTTAGCATATAAGGATGAATCTCAAAAATCAAAGACATGGGTTTTGTTTATAATGGGACCAATTGAGTTAACCTTGAGCCGTTTTTCAATTGGAGCTACGGTTTGAGAGACATCATTGGTTCTTTACAAGGGTATTTTCAAGATTTACAGTTGCGGCCGGTTCTCTAAACTTAGCAATTTGTTTGAGAAACCCAGTGATTTGGGGATTTGATTTGTATAAATAAGACCTCTTCAATCAGGAGAGATGCATTCATGAAGTTATATAGAATTTATTTGTAAGAAAGAGCTGAACTTATGTAATTTATGAGTTTTCTTCAATAATACAAAGGAGTTGATGGATCTGCAATTATGTGCAACTTTCTCTTAATCTTGTAAGTCTTTTGGTCACGCATGCTAGGTGAGGCAGGGCCCTCTCAATCTGGTATGCGTTGGTCTTATTCATTTACTTGTATTTTTCTTTTCATTGTCTTAATTTATCTTGGTTTATGATTGGTTGATCATTGCTTATAGTTGTGTGGTGCTTATTAGATTGCTCTTACAGTAAGATTCAATTCATGTTGTTGTTACTTCATTTTGTTAATACTCCTTTAATTTATGTAAGAGTGTGGTAGTGGTTTTATTTCAACTGAGTGTATTTTCAAGCAAGAGCAGAATTGATTGATTTTAAGTTATGTGTTTTATTTTATTAAATAGATAATAGTGTTAGTTGGAATTTTCTGCTTGCATATATTGTGCATGGTAACTTTGAAATAAAAGACTTCCTCGGGTTGACAATTGAATAGTTGGGAAAATACTACAATGCAATTAATTCAACATTAGTTCAGCCCAATGTAGCGATTGTTGTTCCTTTGGGTGTAGTTTTTGTTCATTTGAAAGGAACAACTGCTATTCCTTTCGCACAACTACCGTTCCTTTGAGTGTAGTGGTTGTTCATTTGAAAGAAACAACTGTTGTTCCTTTCACGTGACTGTTGTTCCTTTGAGTGTAGTTTTTGTTCATTTGAAAGGAACAACTGTCATTCCTTTCACGTGACTATTGTTCCTTTCGCACGACTACTGTTCCTTTGAGTATCATTATTGTTCATTTGAACAGAGCAACTGTCGTTCCCTTTACGATTGTTGTTCCTTTATAGGTGTTGCATCTCTGGAGGTTGGGTATTGAAAATGAAAGGTAAGAACCTACGTAGGCAACAAATAAAATGCTTGTGCCAGCTCCTACCTTTGGCTGATGCATAGAGGTTGATTTTAGGACATATTTAGAGCCCAACATTTTGGTGTCATTGCTGGGGAAGTTATCAAGGGCGCACAAGTCCAATTGACATTGTTTTTTTAGTTGCATGTTCTTGACTTCGAGGTGAAGGGTCAAGGCATGTAGGTTTCTTGATTGTTTCTTTCTTTGCATTTAGTTTTTAGTTTTTGATCCTAAATCTTATCATTTATCTTAGTGGTGATGTAAGCACCACCCATCCTACTCACAAGTTGACAGAAACAATTTAAGAAGGAGCCTTGAGATAGCACATGAAGATTCCAACAAAAAGATGGCAGGTAAGAAGGAGACAAAAGTTGTTACCTTTGAATTCCCCATCAAATATCCTGAAGGAGTGGTACAAATGCAAAGCATATCCCCATCCAATCTACCAAATTTTCGCGGTTTGGCAAATGAAGACCCTGATGCATTCTTATTTCAATTTGAAGTACTTTGTAGAGGTTATGGTTATTTTACTAATGATCAAAAGTTGAATGTTTTTCCCCTTACTCTAAAAGGAACATCCCTCTGATGGTTCATGAGCCTCGGCGGTAATTCTATACAAACTTGGGAAGACATGAAATATGTATTCTTGCAAAGGTACCAAGATTATTGCAAGGTCAATGATGATATCTTTGGAATGACACAAGGAGAAGAAGAGAGTTTGGAGGAATATGTGGAGCGCTTTCAGTACAACCTTCAAAGATCCAAACAAAAACAGTTGGGAAAAGAGACCTTGAAAATACTCCTACTCAAAGGAATCCATGATGAATCTTTAGAAATCTTAAATTTGATGGGAACAGGTGATGTATTTCAGTTACCATATGATGATATTTGTGAGTTATGGAGAAGGTATTCAAGAGGGAATTTCAAGATTGGTAAGAATTCTAGTGAGCCTTCTTCTCAATATTTTAAATATGCTACAAAAACAAGAGTTATAGGAGCTGAAATCAATAATTCAATTGAAAATTTTAAAGCTAATATCATTAGCTCATTAAATTCACAATTGGATATTTTGAAGGATAAGAAGAAATGGGAGGAACCTAAAGAAACAATTTTTCCTCGGTGCTAGAAGAAACATATTTCAATGGATTGTCCTTTGGATAGTCTCATAATTTGTGGCATATGTGACTTGAGTCATTCAACGGATCATTGCCCCTCATCGAAGAGTTGCAGCAATTTCACCACAACAACCATGGCCTACATGTATGATTCAAAACTCTATCCCTCCATTTCCATCTCGATCTACGGGCTCTGCTACTTCAACAACTGCATCAAGGAATCATAACCATGGCAACTGTGGCAACCCCAATCTTAGTCCTACCTACCTTGTCCACAAGGTTGGCATGGCCCATCTTATGATCCCATAACTACTTTCCCTCATGTTGTAGCATACACCAATCCTCCATACTTTCCACAAGCTCTTCAACAAAATCCTATTTTCCCATTAAGGTCATCCACACAAACCAATCAACTATACTTTCCATACTTAACTTTTCATCAAGCTCCCCCATGCCCTACACAACTTCCTGTTCAACCCACCTCGCACCCTAACCATAATAAAGTAGTGCAGTATACTTACAGTGCTAACCTGCACAAGTTTCCTACATTTACCACTTATCTTGCCTCACCTACACCATTGCAACAAATCTATATGAGGTATGGGTAGGTTATAAGTCCAAGAATTGAAAATGAAGTTTCTTATCATCATCAACAAACCGACAAGATCAACAAATCTGATGAAAAACAGACATTGGAACCAAAAAGTGAAGCATCTTCTACATCATGGTCACTGGATATGAATCTCTTTTGCATTTAGGAAGATCCGTTTTCTAAAGAGATTCATGGTGTAACATCTATAGGAAATCAAGGGAACAAGGACTATATTGAATCTTGGTTTCAATCTGTCACCAATCCACAACTTCATGCTATACTTCAACAATTCTTGGCACTATCATTTCAAGGGAAGTTGGTCTTTCATATCCTGGTATTCATAAAGTTATATTTTTCAGTTGTGGGTAAGAGCATATTTGAGACTTTGTTACCTAAGTGGCTTCATTGGAAGTATTCTTATACTTGAGTTAATTCATTTTTCAAGTAAAGTAGGGTAGGGTAATGAATGAATTTTCAATAAATGCTTAATGGAATTGATTAGTTTAGTTATAAGCATTAGTAGCCTAGTTTAAAAATAAAAATGGGACACCTTCAAGAGATCATCATTCGATCGCTTGTAGCCTTGATCTCATGGACTTTCTTTCAAAAATCATCATTTTTTTGAAGTTTTACCAGTTGCTGCAACACGCTGTGTAAATCAATAGAGGTACTCAGTGCTTGAAATTTTAGGTATGGGCATGTATTCTATTGAAATTTATATCTTTAAAAACATTCACAACTATTCTGGTCACTTTTTGAGAGCCATATTTCAATTATTAGATTTTTGTGGCATTTTGTCTTGAAATTTTTACTAAAACACAATTGGGATAGTCCGTTTTTGGGAGACCAAATGGATTTATTTTCAAAACCTGTTTACATCCCAAGTATCCTTTTGAATCTATTTTACAAATCAATTTTAATTTTTGAGATTGGGCATCAAACTAAAACGTTATGGTCAAAATACTAACAGGATATCAAGTAGACAGCTTAGGAACAGAGCTGGGAAAGTCACTTTTTGGATTTCTTATTAGATATATATTGAAAACATGTTTTAGTGGTATATTCCCCTATGAATCTAGTTTACAACGCAATTTGAATCACTCAATTCCGATATCATATGAGGAAGTTATGACCAAAACACTGACTGCTTGTCATAAATCTGCACTTTGACAAATCTGTCTTCCCAGCTGTTCATTGGTAAATTTGACTCACCAATTCCTCTTGTCATTAAAACCTGTTTCTATTAGAGATACATACATCAATATAATTTCATCTCCAATTGGAATTACATCAATCCATCATCAAACGAAAAAGTTATGCCTAAAACCATGACTTTTGGTCTAGTCTAAAATTCAAAAAACACCTTGTCATGCAGGGTGTTACTGAGCATATTTGGCATATCATCACATGGAATTTTTAAAACCTGTTTCTAATGGACATATAACACTGAATGTACTTTTATTTGGCTTTGGAATCACTCAAATCAGATGAGAAACAAAGAAGTTATGATCGAAATACTGTTGGGTAGTATATGTTGGCCAACACTCCTGAATAGGTATACAATGAATTTTGTTTCGGTTATTTTCTTTGGATTTGTTTTATAAGTAATTACATGTTTTTTTTTGTATGTATGTCTTGGATGAATAGATCCCGTACAACTCTCTTTTCCATGATCTCATGTTTTATTGAAGGTAAGTGCTTATGTTTTGCAGGTCCTTGGAAGATCGAAGAAGGTTAATACACGCATGAGTGATTCTGGAAGACTTTTTCTCAAATTGAGCACTTAACAAATGGAGAGATTGATGTGAAAACCATCCAAAGACCAATGTTTCATAATTCAAGTTTCATTGCTACATTAACCATGCCAAGAATCCTTCTAAGAAGGCATTATGCTCATCATGCTCATTCACCAACACCGTGATATGCCTATACATTTTTTTTCCCTCTACCATTCCATCCATTCCATTACCTTCTGCTCCATTTCATCACTTCCATACTTTCCACTCCAATCATTGCTAACCAATGAATAAAGTCACTCAACTCCCTTACCACTTGCTAATGAAAATATTTCATCTTCAGTTCTTCAAATCCATTTATCTATGCTCGTGTTGGATGATGTGGGATTCCTTAAGGCCCTCCTTCTAAAAAATATCATCCCATTGACTCCAACACATCATCTGGGATTGAGGTTAGAGTTTCATAGTGCCCTTGGATATGCATACATCAATGGTAGATCTCATTGTTGTTAATCATGGGGATTCATCATTGCCTCTTGATTGACAAATCTTGCAGGTGACTCGACTCCAACAAATCCATTCGTACCTGTCAAGATGCACTAAGGTACTTTAGAGCTCATCGTCATCAAAGGTGAGTTTCTTCACATTGTTTAACGACATACATTAATGTCCGGTAATCCAATGATTTCTTTCCATGCTTGACTTCAACACATTCATTTGCATGGTAAGAATTGTACCTCAGTTTTGTAGCAGTTGAATATTATGTGATCTAATGGTTTCAACAGTGATTTGCAACATCATTTGTTTCATTAGTTCTGCAGTCCCTTTCCGTTTTCATTTCAGCATTTGATTTTCAGAATAAGAGAAGGAGATTTCTTCTTTTGTAGCAGAATTCTTCATCATCATTTGTTTCAGCAGCAGTAGTCTTACATGCAGCCAACACAACATCATTTCAAATTAGATTCAACCTCATTCTATTTCAACTCTCATATACATTTGTCTCGACATTAGTTTGACTTACATCAGCTTCAACATACATCAGTCCATCCATGCCAATCAAATCTTTCATGGAGGTAAAACTTGAGGTAAAATAACACGAGTTTTTGATTTATTAAAGATTTAGGAAAATGTCATGAAGAACCACTAAGTATTTCTATTCTCCATTTTCATATCATAAGTCATCTATTACCTCTCTTATCCATCCATTACCATATCAACCTTCACCTCATGCACTCCCAACACCCAAGTCAATTCCTTCCCTACATCTCCTAACATCCAAGCATGAGCAATTGATTTGCTGCTGCCACATAAGAACCAAAATAGAGAAAGGAAGAAGATCATGATGTCCATTCTCATACAAGCATGCTAAAAGTCATAGGTATGGCTTCTTTGGTTCATTTCCATGATGTATTCATTCATCTCATGGGTTTCCAATTATCTTTTCCAACCTTTTGACTCATGGTTCTCCTACATATTGCACATCTTCAAAAAGTTGTTGTTATGGATTCATGAAAGGATACAAAATATGTGTTATGTGGATTTGAATAATACATGTTATAAGGATTTGATAGACTACAAAGTTAATGGATGTGTCAAGAATGATTACGATGCTAACCCTTTCATTAATGCCTATCCCTCCCATATGAACATTGTGTTTGTTTTTCTCTCTTGCCGATATACATCATTGTTTAAAAGAGGGTTATGTGCTCATAAGATTTACCATGGAAGCATGATAATGCTTCTCTTAGGTGGTAGTATGATGATTTTTTGGCAGACTCTATTGCCATCATGAAAACACATGTGTAGTTGTCTACACAAATTCTAATGGAAGGAAGTTGTTATTAAAAGGTAATTGAAACAATGTCTCCACCCAAGATTTAAAAAGGAATTTTTGTAGTGGCTTGTTTCAGAGGCACCTTTCCCATAGTTATTGCAAGCAACAGAATAAGCCTATGCTACCATACAAAAAATAAAAAATCGCTTTGAGTCATTATCTTTGGCATGCAACAACAATCATTAGTTTCCGCCCATGGTTTCATATTCAACCATCTATTCTTAGCGTCATAATTTTATTGTTGAAATCTTAGAAAGTGAAGGTATATGCAAGGCAAATTCAGATCTCCATTGTGTACTCATATTTTGGCATGCTAATACAGTCTAGCATGAAATCTATGGCAGAAAATTGGGTCACCATTGGTACATGTGGAAACAAATTTACCTGGGTGTTGGGAAAACTTATTGGAATTTATAGATTTTGTCATTGGTTGGCTACATTTGTTTTATGATTTATCTTTATTACATGAAGAATGGACCAACTACTATGCATGCCCAAGAATCTATTTGAAGAAGGAAGTTGACTGTCCACAAGAACCTACAGCAAAATAAACTATTGTAGAAGCCATTTTCTTTTAAACACATGGGTAGAAATACAAAGGTATGTGGTTCATTTTCTTGGTTCATGATACACTCATTGATTCAAAATTTCCGAGAACTTCATAATGATGGTAAATACTTTGTTCCATACAGTCTTAATGTTATGATTTTTCATTGAAAATAAGTCTTGTTATCAATGATGAAAACCTGTGAGGTAACCTACAAACAAAGCAAGTTGTTTTGAGATCTGGAATCCCATGATTATAGGGCTGCAATCCCCATAAGTGAAACTAAGATTATTGGAGGGTATATTATATGGTATGGGGATTGTCAAATACATATGGTTAAGAATTTGATGGTAAACTCATGACATGGCCAGCTCAATCACATTCTGAGATAACATTTGATGGATTTCCAAGATTGGAGGATTGGTATTCAAGCATTGATAAGGTATTTACATCCAGCAATAAAAGATATCCTGTACTAATCGTTTTGCAGCAAGCTCATGACCATATTCAAGGTTTGCAGATTGTTTTCCAATTAAAAATGTTGCCTTAAAGTACAAACAAAAATTATTGAGGGAATTTGATGGTGATTGTGTTGTATACATAAGCAAGGGGTACTTAGAGATGATTGTCTTCTTATGCATTAGTTTTCTACAGATGATATCTTTTGAGATTGTGTTTAAGTTTGATTTCATAATGCAACATGAGGACATTCTATACAATCAGTGTGGGGCGGTTACTATGCATGATGGTGGTTACTATGCATGATGGTTTGTTCTCTCATTTTCCATTCATATTTATTTTTCTCATACATGTTATTTTTCTACAAAAAAGTGGAGAAATTGATTTGGGCATATATTCCAAATGACGAACTAGGTTGTCATGATTTTTGGTATGATGAAACATGGGATTACTCTAAATATGCCTACAAAACCCACTTTGTACTTCGAAAAAAATGTGGTGTTGTCAGAACTGTTTCAAGAGAGTTTCAATTACAAGGAGTTTCAACAAGAAGATATCTTGGGATTTGTGTATTGGATTGTTATGATTTTTGGCAAGAATGTGCATTAAATTGTGACATATAAAACTATCAAAATACATTCTTCATCTGAGTTGTGCTTTGCATGAAAATTCATTGTATCAACAACATTCAAATGAGTCCTTAACAAATTGGTTAATGCAATGTATTGAGTTTCATGAGGACATACAACATTTTCAGTGTGGGGAAGATGTTGGGTCACATATTTGTCCATATTTTCATCATCTATAAACATCCATTCCATCCCTTCTCCTTCCTATTATCGTTCATTTATCATACCATTTGACATACATTTGCTACAATTGCTCATAAAATGACATATTATTCATGTTATGCTTTAGTGGTTAATAATGATTATTATTCCTTCATTTTTAATGAATTAAAGACTATTATGCATGATTTTTCTAATGATGGTTTGACGAGTGATTTTATGTATCAATAGTTGCAGCAGTCAAGGTTCCAACCTCCAAATGACACATGTGAGTTCCAACTCGTGGTTAACCGTTTACGGTGAAAAACATGGCAGATAAGGAGAGACAAATTTTCGTTGAATATTGTGAGCATATGAGGATGAATCTTGAAAATCCAAGACATGGGTTTTGTTCAGAATGGGCCCAATTGAGTTGATCAATGGTTGTTTTCCAATTGGAGCTATAGTTTGAGAGAAATCACTAGCTCTTTAAAAGGGTATTTTCCAGATTTATAGTTGCGGCTGGTTCTCTAAACTTAGCAATTTGTTTAAGAAACCCAGGGATTTGGGGATTTGATTTTTATAAATAAGACCTCTTTAATCAGGAGAGAGGCATTCATGAAATTATATAGAATTTATTTGTAAGAAAGAGCTGAACTTATGTAATTTTTGAGTTTTCTTCAATAATACAAAGAAGTTGATGGATCTGCAATTATGTGCAACTTTCTCTTAATCTTGTAAGTCTTTTGGCCATGCATGCTAGGTGAGGCAGGGCCCCCTCAATCTGGTATGTGTTGGTCTTATTCATTTACTTGTATTTTTCTTTTCATTTTCTTAATTTATCTTGGTTTATGATTAGTTGATCACTGCTTACAGTTGTGTGTTGTTTATTAGATTGCTCTTACAGTAAGATTCAATTCATGTTGTTGTTACTTCATTTTTTTAATACTCCTATAATTTATGTAAGAGTGTGGTAGTGGTTTCATTTTAGTTGAGTGTATTTTCAAGCAAGAGCGGATTTGATTGATTTAAGTTATGTGTTTTATTTTATTAAATAGATAGTAGTGTTAGTTGGAATTTGTTGCTTGCATATATTGTGCACGGTAACTTTGAAATAAAAGACTTCCTTGGGTTGACAATTGAATAGTTGGGAAAATACTACAATGCAATTAATTCAACATTAGTTCATCCCAATGTAGCGATTGTTGTTCCTTTGAGTGTAGTTGTTGTTCATTTGAAAGGAACAATTGATGTTCCTTTTGGACAACTGTTGTTCCTTTAAGTGTAGTGGATGTTCATTTGAAATGAACAACTGTTGTTACTTTCGCACGACTGTTGTTCCTTTGAGTGTAGTTTTTGTTCATTTGAAAGGAACAAATGTCATTCCTTTCGTGCGACTGTTGTTCCTTTGAGTATCATTGTTGTTCATTTGAACGGAGCAACTGTCGTTCCCTTTATGATTGTTATTCCTTTATAGGTGTTCTAGCTCTGGAGGTTGGGTATTGAAAATGGAAGGTAAGAACCTACATAGGCAACAAATAAAATGCTTGTGCTAGTGCCTACCTTTGGCTGATGCATAGAGGTTGATTTTAGGACATATTTAGAGCCCAACAGGTTATTGTGACATGTTATTTGTACAAGTTCGGTGAATGGTTGATGCACTTGTTCATGGTATAGGTTGAGGTATAGGTTGCTACATGGTTGATGCACTTGTTTATGGTACAAGTTGATGCATGGTTGATGCATGGTTTAGGTTATTGGTACAGGTTGTTTGGAACAGGTTTATTGGTACAGGTTTACAACAATATATCTCACAATGATAGTGTGACAGTGGTTTCATCATTCTAATTTTACGTCAGGGCGGTTGGATGGGGCAAGGATAGATGGTTGTAGCCACCTTCAGGTTGTAGTCAGAGAACATAGGGGGTTGTATCCTCCTTCTGGTTGTAGCTAGAGAATTGGGGAAATGGAGCTTCCCTCAGGTTGTAGCCTGAGAAATTAGGGGGTTGGATCCTCCTTCCAATTAGAGCTGGAAAAAAAAGGAAGTTGGTGCTTCCAATGAATGTAATTCTCAAAGACATATAAGAAAAATGATGCAGACCTATCAGCCTCGGAACAAGATCCACTCACAGGATCGTTCTCTATGCCCTTGAGCTGGATCAACTCTTTTGATTCCTCACGAGAATATTAGTTTTATCGATCCACAGGTCCTTTTCAAAACTCACAATCTCGCGAGTTCGCAAGTCGTGACTCCCGACTCTTCCTTCTCAAATTTGTGATACCCGAGATCGCGAAATGCATATAGCCCTTTTCTGTCAGCACCTTCTATGTGTGATCACCGGCTAGGCTAAGCTCTAGCACTTCTCACCTCTCGTGCCTTTGCGGGTTCAAAGGTCCAACCTTGACAGCTCTCTTTCCTGAAACCCCGAGAGGCGATGTTGACTCTCATTCTTGCTACTCACGACTTCATGAGTCGAAGGCTCGAACCTTCATTCCCTTATATTTCGAGTCCCCGAGATGCGAGAGGTCAATGGAGTTTTGACTCTTTCCAAAGGGTGACTTGTGTCCGCCTGTCCATTTTTCCGGGCCCACCTTCGTGGTTCTGCCACATGTCCCTCATGCCTGGCTCTTGACACTTCACGCCTTCGGCAATCGAACACAACTCCTTTCAACTTCCAAACCTCCAAACATGAAAAATGTGATGGGGTTCCTGATCCAACGGTCCTCCCGTGACCTGGATCCAACGACTATCCTCGCTCCTCGTGATTTCGCCTCTCATGACTTGGAGCACCCGATCTTTGGACTCTCACCCGGTGAACCCCCGAGCTCGCGAGATCCCTAGATCTCTGCCACCTGTCCTCCTCCTAACAAACAGCTATGATTTTCTTGTAGTTTCGCGACTTCAAAACTTTCGAGACAAGAGTTTTGACCTCTTACCCTCCGATATGCCGAAATGGAAAWTTTTTTTTTTGACACGTCGTCTACGCGGGTCCCATAAGGAACTTCCCGTCTTTCTAAATTTTGGACTTCACGACTTTGGATGCTGTGCTCTCGGATCTCCGACTCATGAAACCTCGATACGGTCAACAAATTTTTGACCTCCATGTCGACAAATATKCCACCTGTCCACTCTCAGATGGGCGGTCTTGATCCTCTTCACGACTTCGCCACTCGTGAAGTCGAGGAACTTCCCTCTCTGGCCTCTGATGATCGAATCCCTGATAGGGAGTATCTCATGACATGTGTCCTTCTTATAGTGAATGACTTAGATTCCTTTGCTATTTTGGGACTTCGCCTTTCATGATTTCGTGAATCTCACTACAAGGCCTTCGGTTCTCTAACTCACGAAACCCCGAAATGAGATTTCGTGAGTGATCTAACGGCCTTGATGGCTCAGATCCTACGGCTCTATTCTCCCGAGAATTACACTTCGAAAAAATGGTTCCGTAAACTTCTCGCTCCTCTGCAAGATCTGAAGGTTCTCGGAACCTCGTGAATTCCCCTTGGAGAATTCCGACTGCCCAAAGCTTCCTTGACAACTCCTGCGAAACAAACACGGTATCCCCTTTCGGAACCTGTCTTTCAACAAAAGAATGTCACTGTGCCTCCTCCCGATACTTTAAGGCACTAGCCCTCTTGAGATTTTACCACAACCTGGAGCCTTCAAAAAGACTCTTGCATGCACTCCTTGTGACAATTCTTCAAACACACTAAGTATTTGAAATTCTTAGACTCTGCGCACTCCCTACGACAACAGTCTTTCAACAATTTCCTTAGGCTGCAAACTCTGAGAATCTACTCAGCTTGCGCACACCTTGCACGGCTCCTGTGCATTACTTACACTTCTGCGAGAATGAGAATAGTGTTATCTCTCCTGAGCTTCCAGAGACGAACTCTAACTTCTGTCAACGCACACCTTGCGGACAACTTCGCTGCACTCCTTGTAGGAAAAATCTTGCTCAGGCAGAGAAACAATTGAAACTCATTCTTTAATCTCCCTCTCTTCAGATTTCATACATTAAATATGAAATCATACATTCACGCATCAAAGCGAATGCATAACAGAGAGTAAACAAGCATGAGCATAACATTCAATCATGCATACACATAAAGTATTTGAATGCCATGATTCTGAATCAAGCTTCATATATTAATCTCAAAATTTCTGTACATGGGTTTTCACACAACTCTCTGCTTCTACTTCTGCTATTCTCTCTGCTCTTCTCATAATAATAACGTTACAACTATACAATGAGGACGTCTATATCTCGTTTCCCTCCTCGCTCTAAACTGTCTAATCTTAAGAATTCAAAGCTACCTACCTACATTCATTAACATAAATGCCTCTTAGTCCTTCATACGAGAGTGGGACGCTCAAGGTCTGATTACAATCTAACAATACGCCCTTCCTTAATTGTTTCATTTAAGTTTGGCGCATCCAACTTCAAAATATTTCAAACAATTCATCATGTGCCCAAAATGCGTTGGTGTGTGCCCCCACGCTCGCTTGTTGTTGGCGATGCTCCTGCATCATACTCCATCGCTTGAAAATTTTCATGGGCTCCTGTCCATGAGCTCTCGCACAGTCTGTCCATGCTTCTGAATCTCTGCTTCATTTTCCCAACTGGCATCTTCAACTAGATTTCCCTTCCACTTGACCAAGTATTCAAAATATTCCTTTCGCCTGGTCCTCTTGCTAACTCTTTTGTCTAGTGTTCTTTCCATCTGTGGTTTTTCTGCAACTGGCATCTGTTTAGTCCACTGAACCTCTGGTTTTTCATCACTTGTTCCTGCTTCCTCAGTTTTGTATGGGTACAAATATGAGATGTTGAATATAAAAAAAATTCGGATCCCATCGGGTAATTCAATCTCATAAGCATTTGCCCCGAATTTCTTCAAGACTTTACATGGTCCTATCTTCTTCATCTTTAGTTTGTTATATGTCCCCTTCGGGAACCTTTCCTTTCTCAAATGTGCCAGAATCAAATCACGAACCTCAAATTGAAGTTGTCTCCTATGTTGATCTTCTCTGCGCTTATACTCTTGGCTCGAGTTCTGCAATCGCTCCTTCACCTGGTTGTGAAGTTCCTTCATTGCCTCTGTGAAATCCTCTGCACTAGCACTCCTAGTTGCATTCTATTCTAAATCTCTCAATTCCAAAACTCCTCTTGGCTACATCCCATAAACAATCTGGAATGGACTCTTCCCTGTGCTTCTGTTAATTGAATCATTATAAGCAAATTCCACCCGTGGAAAAATATTGTCCCACTGACTGTGGTGTTCTGTCACCAAGCTCCTCAGCAAGTCTCCCAAACTTCTGTTCACAACTTCTGTCTGTCCATCCGTCTGAGGATGATAAGATGAACTAAACGACAAGTTTGTTCCCATCTTCTTCCATAAGGTTCTCCAGAAGTGTCCCACAAACTTGGTGTCTCGATCCAAAACTATGCTTCTTGGTAAGCCGTGAATTCGAATGACCTCTTTGAAAAACAGATTCGCAATGTGAGTTGCGTCACTGGTTTTCTGACATGGTATGAAGTGTGCCATCTTAGAAAATATTTCTACCACTACAAAGATCGATTCAAACCCTCTTTGTGTTCTCGGCAGCCCCAATATGAAGTCCATGTTGACTGCATCCCACAGCCTGTCAGGTATGGGTAACGGTTGATAAAATCCTGCATTCTACCTCTTTCCTTTTGAATGCGGACAAATTATGCATCTGTCCATGAATCTTTCAACGTCTGCTCTCATTCTTGGCCAAAAATATGACTCATTTAACTTTGAGAACTTCTTTTCATGACCGAAATGCTCGACCAATCCTCCACTGTGTTTCTCCTTCAACAAATTCTCCCTCATGGAGCATTTTGGAATACAAAGTTGATTACCCTTAAACAATAATCCTTCCTGGATCATGTATTCTATCCATTCTGAGAATTGGATTCTTAGCTGCTTCATACACCTCCTTAAAATATGGATCATCTCTATACATGTTCTTGAGCTCATCAATACCCAGTGTTTTGACTCTGAACTCCTGCAACAACAAACATTTCCTATTCAAAGCATCAACAACTTTGTTAGCAGTTCCATAAATATGCTTCATTACAAAAGTAAAGTTCTGCATGTATTCAACCCATTTTACATGTCTTTGATTCAACTTCTCCTGTTGAGTCACAAATTGCAAAGCATGATTGTCACTGTATAAGACAAACTTCTTGGGAATCAAATAGTGTCTCCACTTCTTCAATTCCTGAATAATAGCATAGAAATCCTTGTCATACGTGGAGTATTTCACTTTTGCTTTATTCAGCTTCTCGCTGAAGTATGCTATCGACTTGTCTTCTTGGATCAAGACTGCCCCTATTGCAAATCCACTTGCATCACATTTTACCTGAAATGTCTTTTTAAAATCCGGCAACACCAGAATTGGTTGTTCCATGATTTCCCTTTTCAACAAATTGAAGCTTTTCTCAGCCTCTTCTGTCCAGTGAAAAGACTTATGTCTCTTCTTCACTGTGTCCATCATTGGTGCACTAATTCCATTGAAATTCCTAATGAACTTTCGGTAGAAACTAGCCAATCCATGAAAACTTCTCACCTCAAATATACTCTTCGGTGATGGCCAATTCTTAATTACCTCCACCTTATCTGGATCCATCCTCAACTTATCTACAGAAATAACAAATCCCAAATAAATGAGCTCTGTCTTCATGAATGAGGATTTCTTCATGCTTATCAACAACTTATCTTGCTGTAGCCTCTGCATCATTGTAGCCAAATGTTTCATATGCTCTGCCTCTGTTTTACTGAAAATCAATATGTCATCTAGATACAGAATGACAAATTTTCCGATGAAATCCTTTAGGAATTTGTTCATCAACATCATAAAATTACTTGGCACGTTCGTTAATCCAAATGGCATAACAAGCCATTCATACAACCCTTCATTAGTCTTGAAGGCGGTCTTCCATTCATCACCTTCTCTCATACGAATTTGGTGATATCCACTTTTCAAATCAATCTTCGAAAAAAATTTGGCCCCACTTAAGAAATCCATTAGATCATCCATTCTTGGTAGTGGAAATCTGTACCTGATGGTTATCTTGTTGACCTCTCTTGAGTCAGTACACATCCTCCAGCCTCCATCTTTCTTTGGATTGAGTACTGTCGGAACAACACATAGACTCAAGATTTATCTAACCACCCCCTTTTCCATTAAATCCTGGACCTGTCTTTTGAATTCTTCATTCTCCTGTGGCATCAATCTGTATGTTACTTTGTTTGGTAAACTAGCTCCAGGTATGAGATCAATATGATGACTCACACTTCTTATCGGTGGCAACAAACGAGCTAGTTCATCCACTACTATGTCAACAAACTCTTCCAACAGTTTCTGAACCTCTTCCGGAAAATCATATACCCTTGTACTGGTTAAAACAATTTTAGGCTTCCTGACCACAATGAATTTCAATTCTTCCTTCTTCTTAACCTCTGTAAGAAGTTCCTTCCCACTCATGAGAAGTACAATGTTGTTTACTTCAGGTTTCACCTCCTTTTCTTTGATTGGAAGCAACATGTGAGTTCTCCCATTCTTCTCTAGGGTGTATGTGTTCTTTCTCCCATCATGAATCACATTTCTATCATATTGCCACGGTCTACCCAGCAATAGATGACAAACATCCATGGGAATGACATCACAAAGTATTTCATCTTTATACCCTCCTATTTTGAATTCAACTAAACATTGTTTAGTGACATTTACCTAATGTCCTTTTTGTAGCCATGAAACTCTGTATGGACTTGGATGTTCAATAGTCTCCAGCTCCAGCTTTTCTACCATCTCTGTAGAAACGAGATTATCTGTGCTACCACTGTCCACAATGACCTTGCATACCCTGTCCTTGGTTTTGCAAGCAGTTCGAAAAAGACTGTTCCTTTGCACTGGATTCTCCACTTCCTTCTCTGGTGTTAAGAGAACCTTTCGTATCATCAGCGATCTTCTGCCTTCATCATCTTCTGCCTCAACATTCTGCCTCTGTGCTTTAGCAATGTGAGTTTCACCACCTTCTTTCTTCTTATATGGACATTCATAAGACTTGTGTCCATTCTTTCCACATGTGAATCATTTTATTACTCCACCTCTTCCTCTTCCTCTACCTCTAGTACGAGGAAAAATGTTTCCATCAGCATACTGACCTCTTTGTTCGATATGCTGCCCTTTCTGTGAGATTCCACCTCTCTCAGTTTGAGTCTAAGGTTTCTTCCAGTCTTGTTTTGGTTTCTGATTTCTATCCTAGGCAACTGCTTTGCCTCTGGGTTGACTTCTGCCTTGGCCTCTTTGAACTTGTTTTTGGCTCATCTTCTCTTCAACCTTCAGAGCCATATGATAAGCATCTTCCACCGTTCAGATGGTCATCATTATCATCTCATCCTGAATGTTGTATCTCAGACCATTCATGTACCTAGAAAATTTTCCATCATCACTTTCATGATGACCTACCCTGATGTTCAGCCTATAGAATTCTTCAGTGTATTCCTTCACTGTCATCAGTTTCTATCTCAAATTTTTCATTCTCCAAAACAGAGTAATATGGTAATCTATGGGAATAAATTTTGCCTTCATTTTCACGATCATCCTATCCCAACTCTTGATTTTCTACTTGCCTTTGCAGCATTTGTCAGCTTGTAGCTCATCCCACCACAATGTTGCATGTCCTTTCAATCTTGTGACAACATGTTTGACCTTTTTGTCTTCCTCGACATCTTCATAGTCAAAATATGTGTCTAGAGCTCTAATCCAGTCTAGAAGCTCTTCAACATTCAGGTTTCCTTTGTATACTAGAATATCCATTTTTTCCTCAGAACCCATTCTTGCAACAGCCCTAATCAAGCATTCATTTGCTGCATCTTCTGCTGTGACTTCTTCTCCTTCATGTCCAGCTTCATTTTCACTTTCGGAATCACTGACATCTCCAACACCAACTATGTGCCTCTGTGTTGTCTCCATGTCCATGAGTCTGGCGCATATGTCACGGATCTCTCTTTCCATGGCTGGATTTGGCACCTGCCTACCCCTTCCTCTTGGTATTTCCCTTTCCTATGGCAGATCAGGTGTTTGCTT
This sequence comes from Picea mariana, assembly GCA_032191745.1. Taxonomy (NCBI): domain Eukaryota; kingdom Viridiplantae; phylum Streptophyta; class Pinopsida; order Pinales; family Pinaceae; genus Picea; species Picea mariana. The sequence continues at coordinate 81,893 of JASDQU010736781.1, read as the reverse complement.
GTCTCTTCTTCTCAACAACATGGTGAATCTTCCTTTTCCCTGCTACAAAAAGAAAAGAAATCTTTCTGTGCTCTGATACCAAAACTGACGCAGACCTATCGACCTCGGACTGAGATCCACTCATAGGATCATTCTCTATGCCCTTGAGCTAGATCATCTCTTTTGATTCCTCGCGGGAATCTCAGTTTTATCGATCCACAGGTCCTTTTTGTAACTCGTGATCTCGCGAGTTCGCGAGTTGTGACCCCCGACTCTTCCTTCTCAAATATGCGATACCCGAGATCATGAAATGGGTATAGCCCTTTTCTATTAGCACCTTCTATGTGTGACCACCAGCTAGGCTAAGCGCTAGCACTTCTCACCTCTCGCGCCTTTGCAGGTTCAAAGGTCCAACCTTGACACCTCTCTTTCCCGAAACCCTGAGAGGCGATCTTCACTTTTCTCCTCTCGTTCTTTCTACTTGCGACTTCGCGAGTCAAAGGCTCAAACCTTCTTTCCCTTATCTTTCGAGTCTCTGAGACGCGAGAGGTCAATGGGGTGTTGACTCTTTCCAAAGGGTGATGTGTGTCTGCCTATCCGTTTTTCCAGGCCCACCTTCGTGGTTCTGCCACGCGTCACTCGTGCCAGGCTCTCGGCACTTCGCACCTTCGGAAATTGAACACAACTCCTTTCAACTTCCAAACCCCCGAACATGTGAAATGAGATGGGGTTACTGATCCAATGGTCCTCCCATGACCTGGATCTGACAGCTATCCTCACTACTCACGATTTCACCTCTCATGACTTGGAGCACCCGATCTTTGAACTCTCACTCGACGAACCCCTGAGTTCACAAGATCCCTAGATCTCTACCACCTGTCCTCCTCCTAATAGATGGTTGTGATTTTCTCA
>JASDQU010736781.1:52446-74789 GCA_032191745.1 Picea mariana | reverse complement strand
ATATATATATATATATATATATATATATATATATATATTTAACCATAATAACTTATTTACTTCTCATCATTATAATTATCGCACATATGAACATTATGCTTTATTTATTATACAATAGTCTCACTATTCTTTCATTGTTTTTTTATAACAAGGAAACCATATAGATTAATTGATTTCCAGAAATTCCTTCATAACTTATCGTCACCTCTTATAGTATCCTATACTGTAATGAGTTGAACAACTCGAGACTTAACAATATAGTTCTAAAATTTATCCTAAGTCTTATTCCACTATGACTAGGTACTTGATAACCTATATATCTTTGATTTTACTAATTTTCATAAGCTATTTTTTATATCTATAGTTGTTACACTACTACATATGGGTGGATTATTCCACGGATTTTTTCCGCGTTTCCATTATTTTCATGTTTTTTTTTTAAATAGGGTGGGATTTTTGTTGATATTTCCACGAAATTTTGTCAATATAGCCACGAATAGGTTTTTTTAACTTGGTCAGGATTTTCTTCCCTATTGCCATGAAAGTTTGTCACTATTGCCACAAAAAATTTTCCTATCTCATTGGTCGGTGTTAATGGATATTTAACTAGTTGATCTATATATACCTAACTTTAAGAGACTTTGCGACACAATTGCTATAGTTGCGACACTGTTCGTGGCTTTTGTTTGAGTTTTTTATTTTTTTCGTAACCCACTGGTTGAAAAAATCCAATTCTCAATCTACATAGCTCGGATTTTGAACTTGCAAGGTTAGTATGTTTTTTTTATTGATGTACTCATTTAACTTGTAAATTTTTGTTCAAATGTCGAAATTTCATGTAGCTTGTTTTTTCCTTGATAATATATTATATGTGTAGTACCATTTTTCATGTCTTTGGTTTTTGGATCTAGTTAGTATATTCTATGGAAAAGGGTATGTGGATTCCATAATATTCTAGGTTTATGGAATCCACATACCCTTTTTCCTTCAATTGTAGCTAGAATGTCTCTCTCTTTTCATTGATAAAGATGTGGAAGTGCTCTTGAAACTCAACCCTGATCAGTGAAATGATAGTAATTGATTGCCATTTTCTTCTCTCTTTTATTTTTAAGAACTAACAAAAAAACACCAACAAATCTTGATTGAAGCTTTGATACCACTTGTTACATCCCTAGTACCCAAATGGGATCACACTTGCATAAATTGAAAATAATATAATAGTGTCAATAATGGTTGGGATACTTGCAACACACCTAATGGTTGACTAACACTTACTAATTCAATTAAATGAAGGAAGAAATCTCCATGAATAAAATATTGAATTTGATTGTTATGTTGATAAATGATAAGTTATGGTACATATAATATAGGGAGGAAACTCATGTTTATAACAATAAGATACATAAACACTAACCCTAAACTTATGTTAGGTATATATGTCAATATTATACAAAGGAGACATTTGTACACATATTACCTTATTATAAAGATGTTATCTATGTCGTGATTAGGCACATAACAATCACTTTTAACTAACCACCTTAACCATATTAGCTTATGGTTAGCCACCTTTAACTTTCTTGGCTTATGACTAAGCACCTTTAAAAAATGAACTTATGATTATATACCATACTCTTCCAATATAAATAAAGTCGATTTGTTTCAACTTTCTCAATAAAATCCACATACCCTTTTCTTATATGTGATGTTGTTTATCTCAATTTTTTATAATCACACACAATTCTAGATGTAGTGATTAACTCTAGTTTGTATTTGATGCAACTTGTTTATACACTATTAATAAGGAGTATCTAAAATATAAAAAATTCATGACGAAATCTACGATAACATGATGAAATCTACTAGTCAGACAATGAAAAATGAGAACATGCCAAAGTGTCTTAGAAAATAAAATTGTGACCACTGTAAGTAGCATAAAATTGTGACCATTGTATGTAGATGCAAATCAACACGTCATAATTTAAACCAACTCAACCCAATTGTGGATGACAAGTGGTTGGCATTCTTTTTTTAGTGGTAAATTTCAAAGATTGGCATTTTGTGTACAAAACAACTTAGAGGCTAGTGTATGGTGTCGAGTGATTCAAGTTTGATAAATTTTGACCACTTTTTTTAAATGGTGTGTAATTATTTTCCACGATGATTCAGTACACACTACTCTAAAGTACAAATTGAATCATGTCGATCTTAATAGTTAATCGATAATAAAAAAAAAAAACATGTCAAAATGTCTTAGAAGAAATAATTGTGAGGATTGTAGGTCACTGTAAATAAACATATCATAAACAAAAGGAGTAGATAAAATATCATGAAGGAGTAGATAAAATATAAAAATTTGACAACTTGTTGTTTGGTATGGTGTAGGTAAGACAATTACTTGTTAGGACAAGGATTTGTCACTATGAACGAAAATGACAGGAAGCTTGCTCGGTTAAGAGCGACATTAGAGGTGAGGGGTGATGGAAAATGTTATTTCCCTTGCTATGATTGCAGAGGCTTGCAAATAAAAATACTTTTAATAACAACAACTGAAAGACATTGTTGGGATAAGGGGCACGCTGAAGGGGGTTATGAATATCATCCCTTGGTAAGAAGATTCAATATTTAATGTATTCTCTGTAATAATCATCATGTCATGAATTTTAGTAATATTTCTTATAGATATTTTTATATTTTCTATACACACAAACTTTTATATGTTGTTTTTAAATATATAGATGATGCCCCCAAAATGTCGACCTCTAGAGAGTTATTTACCAAGTACTAGTAGAAATACTCCTTTACAGGGTGATGAACTTAGAGATCGGAATATTGAAGCTACTGATCAAGTTATTAATGATGATATGGATGGATATAAAGTTAGTGATTCAAATCAAGAAGATGAGATACATAGATTGATCCAAGACAAATTTGCTCTAATGGATGAGGAAAACCAGGATGATAGTCATGATGTTGATCCTCTACTCGAGAAGTCACGTCAACCTCTTTATGAAGGCTCAAAAACAAATATTTTATCTTCTATATTGTTGTTGGTGAAATTGAAGGTTTTGAATGGTTTATTAAACATATGCCTCACACAGATACTAAGATATTTAATTTGTTAATTATTTATGCCTACATGTTCACAAATACTTAAAAGGTTCAATTTTTTCCTATATTGCTATTGTTTTCTAATTCATAAATTAATATATTGGATGCGATATTGATGATTAATATTTTTTACATTGACTTATTGTTTAGAATTTTGTAGATTGTTAGGTGAAGTTCCATTACCAACGTCAAATATTTTTCCATGCACATATCGAGAAATATCCATGATTATGAAAGAAATTGGAATGGACTATCAAGCTATTGATGCATGTCCTAATGATCATATCATATATTATGGACAATACGAAATAGAAAATGAATGCCCACAATTTCAAATAAGTAGATATCGAACCGATAAAGTGTCAAATAAGGTGCCTCGTAAAGTTCTTCGTTATATTCCGATAATTGCACGTTTCCATCAATTGTTCAAGTGCCAAAGTATATCACAGTTTATGGATTTCCATGCAAATAACAAAATTCAAGACGATGTTCTTCGAATGCTTGCAGATGGTTTTGCATTGAATTACATCTAAGAAAAGTGGCCATTTTTTAAAGAAGAACCTCGTAATGTTAGAGTTTCGTTGGTATTTGATGGTGTCTATCCATTTGGAGAGCTTTGTTCTACATACTCAATGTGGCTTGTTTTTGTTATAAAAAATAACCTTCTCCTTGGATGTTGATCAAGAGAGAGCACAAAATGTTGGCAATGATTGTTCCAGGTATTTAATTATCTTTTATTTGCTTTAAAGAATGACAAAATATTTCATTTCTTTGTTTCATGCATGGTAATTATTTCTTTTAAATATAACAACATCTAGATAAGTATAATTAATCATGCAATATGTTGAACCAATTAGGTAGGTACCAGGTTAAAGATATGAACGCATATATTGAGCCTCTTATTGATGAGTTGTTGAAGTTATGGGCTGGAATCACTATGTATGACATATCTAGACCAATAGGGAAAAAACGATTTTAATTACATGGAATACTATCATGGACAATTCATGATGCTCCAAGGTTAACACATTTTTGTGGTATATTGTTACTTTATTTTGTGATTTAATATTATATATATTTATTGAAAATATCATGCACTATTTTAAATTGTAACTCTAATTTGATGCTACATTAATTCATATATCTTGTAGGTCTTCAAACAAAGGGTAAATTTGCATGCCCAATTTGTGGTCCGAGGATAAAATCTCGTCGTTCAAGGAGTTTAGGAAAGGAAGTGTTTGATGAGTATAGGCACTTTCTGCCTAAGAACCATAGTTATCGAACTACAGAAAAAGAAAAATTCAATGGTAAAGAAGAAAATGGAAAAAAAAACCACGAAGAATGACACCTCGCCTATGGAAGTTGGAATATATTAGAAATCGTCAAGGTATGAAAATTATTTATGTATGACATATTATATAAATCTTTGGTTAATTTCTTTAGTATTAATTTCATTTTGTCCCATTAATTAGTGTTAATTTCAATTTGTTGATGTTTCATGAATGTCGTTAAGGCATGAATGGGCTTCCACAAGGAATGAAAAGTTACCCGATGCAATTCAGTAGATTTCCATACTACGAGCACCTACAAATACTTCATATGTTTGATACAATGCATATCGGGAAGAACATAACATAATTGTTATGGCGAATATTAGATGGAAGGACTGACAAAAAGAGAATTGGAAAGATTTGTTGTGACATCCACGAAGCTAATCACGCATTGCAAAGTGTTATTATTAATTCTAATGGCGATGGTCATGAAAAAAATACTAGTCTTCCTTGGTTATTGACGGAGCAACAGATAAATATTGTAAAATAGGTCTTTCAAAAAATTAGGTTTCCGACGGGGTTTTCGTCGAACATACAAAATATCTTAACGAAAAAAGGTGATTTTGGTGGGGTTAAAATACATGAATGGCATACATTCATTAAGGTAATTAGTAGGTTATAATATATTTCCTTATTGGTATGCATTTTTTGGAAACAAACAATAATTATTTGTTTTTTGTTACAATATGTTCTACCTTTATCTCTCCCAGACGACTTTGACAACAACATAAAACAAATTGTTTATGTACTTGGAAAATACATGAGGTAAGTATTGTTTTATAAGGAAAATGTATTTCTTATGTGATTTGTAGCAGAACTTATTGACATATTATGTTTTATCTGCAAATTAATGTATGCCTTGATATTATTTTATTGGATCGACATTTGTAGGTGGCTATCATCAAAATAAATCCATAAAGAAGATATAAGGTATTGGAAGAGAGAAATTCCCCGACTAATGTGTCAAATGCAATAGTATCTACCTCTAGCATTTTTCAATGCACAATAACACTACCTCATACACCAAGTTGAGGAGATTGAATTATGTGGACCAGTACACACAAGGTTGATGTGGATGGTGGAGAGGTAGTTGAAGTCATTGAAGGCTTTTGTTAGACAAAGAGCACATCCATAGGGTTCTATGGTTGAGGGATATATGGTATATCAATGCATGGTGTATTTTAGTCAATATATACCTAAATTAGCAGAAAATATTAATGTGCCTCGCATTTGGCATCTCGACTCCATCAACAAATTTAAAGGGGAGGTCCTATTGGGGAAAGGTAACATGTGGACTGTGAAAGGTAATTATTAGATGTTGACATAGATTTAATATATTACACAATTATTAAATTATTACTTTATTAAAAAATAGCTAACTAATGATATTAAATTGTTATGCTATCATATAGTTGCTCGAGAGTGGGATGCTTTACATTTATACATTGCAAACAACCTTGATTAGATGGAGCATTGGATAGAATATACTGAAGAATACTTCGGTAGGTTATCATGGGAAGGGGTGAGTAATATTATTAAAACAACGCATCGTCATCGAGATCAATTTCCTGATCTTACATCAATGGAATTTGATTTAGCCTTTGGTTAAAAAGATAAACAGGCAAGTAAACATTTTTACCCACATTTTCCTAGTTTTTTCCCAATTTTTCAATGTATTTGGTTTGTTTAATTTTTGAAATATATATTTACTAACTCATATATGAGGTTTATTAATTGGCAATGTATTTTTTACTTGTTGTTCATGTTTCAGTTGAAACATCACAAGGCTATGTGGTGTAATGGTTGTAAATTTTGTATCAAAATGTTGGATGATAAGATGAAAAACTCAGATTGTGGGATAACTACAATGTTTAAGGTCACCAACATTTCCTCTAGAAGTGACATAAATCTGGAAGAAACTGAGAATAGGTACTATGGGCATTTGGAGGATATAATTGAGCGTGATTTTAATTCCTTTAAAATAGTTTTGTTTGAGTTTAAATGGTACAGGCTACAGATGCATGAACGTGATCCTAAAAGAACAGTTATTGAGCATGATAATGGATTTACCATGGTTAATACAAGGGAATTTGAACTGGGTACAAAGCCTTATGTTCTTCCAAGTCAATGTGAGCAAGTATTTTACTCAGAGGTATCTAGTAAAGCAGGTTGGTCATATGTTGTTAGATATGATCCAAGAGGAAGACCAGTAAAGTATAATCACGTATCCGAGAATGAATATAATAATGAGGAATAAGATCATGATTATGCAGATAAGGAGAAGGTGGCTCATGTAGTCGATGTGTCAGATGAATAAGTTGATCATCCAAATGTAGGAGACGGTGATTTCATTGATGATATCGATAACTATATTAGAGAAAATGACGTTGATGATGATGTTGATATGAATGATCCTTTCACCAATATCGATTCTGAACTAGATCCTTATATAGATGTTGAGCTGGATGAAGAAGAAGATGACTGATATTTAATTTTTGAAAAGAAGAGGTATGTGTTTATATCTTTTATATGATCTTTATATGTTTTTATTTTGTATTATATCGTATATGATACATGTTCTTTAGAATTTAAAATTAGGTAATATGGGGAAATTGAGAGTGATGTGAGAAGGGGGGGGGCATAATTAGAGATTCCACCTTCACATGGTTGACCCTGTTTAGTATAGAATGAACTATTCTCGAAACCAAGAGGAGCTTTGTGTGATTGTGCCTAATCATACCAATGATGCGCCTAATTGAAAGTTTCCCCTAGTCTTATTCATCACCCATTATAACACTTGTCACCCAACGATTCTTAGATCACAAGGTTGGAGGAATATGGGCATTGGGATCATGAGGCTTTATAACCCTACAATAACAAGAGACATTAATTGAACTTTGACTAGATTGAAAAGTGCATGCAATTCAAAATACTAACAACCCAAAACTAAAAGGGATCAATACACAAACTATCAATGAGTGGTGATCTGACCATGGTGTGTAGGAAGAGGCCTAGTACCTTCAAAATTATCATTCTCCAAATATCTTATACAAATTTTACAAGGAAATTGTACTAGGACTAGACATGGGCAATAGTGACCTGTGAATGGGGCCAACATTGAAATTTTTTCAAACTGTTTCTGTATGCATTGAAATTTGACATGGATAGACTATTCACATGCCTTACTGATATGGGAGGGTTTCTGGACTCAAATTTGACTCACACACCCACTTTCTTCCATCATCAATTCATCATGTAAACCATAAACCCTAATTTAGTGGAGTCATTGATTTGTCGGGTTTTAGTGTTCCCAGTGAATAGATGTTTTTTTGTTGAGAGGAAATGGGACAACACATGTTCAAATTCTTAATTTTCTTTCTTCACTTGATGTGGGCCTGGTCATTCCTAGCCTTTAATTGAAATTTGCCCCTAGTCTTAGTCATCACCCTTCAATGTGAAGTTACCCCTAATCTAATTAACTACCACACAATCAAGCGAATAACAATTAAGAGAATAACAATTACCCTATTGTAGTGACATGAAAAAGTGAAAGAGGGGAAAAAGAGAAATTATACATGCACTTACCATCTTAAAGGTGTTATGTTGTTGAAGATAAAATAGTGTTGATGATCATTTGCAATGTTGTTTTTGGGAAATACTCATTAGAATCATCTTCATCATTAGTAGAAGGATGATTAGGATGATTTCATTGATAAAAATAATATTGRCATTCTGAGTGATGTGGCRCATAATRTGCATTCAWTKTTTTTTACATAACAATTACAATAAGATAAGCATATAATGGAAACTATTGTTAAAATATATGGAAGAAGTTTTTTACATGGAAACATTATTTGTGATTTTTTTTTTTTTACCAAAAGAGATTATTTTTCTTCATTGCTACCATCATCACCATTTCCATCAACATATTCCCCATTATAATTAGATTCATTTTTTCCTTCAATTTTATCTTTATCATTATGTCAATCGCCATTAATGAATCTTTAATGGATCCAATGTTGAAACTTAGAGTAGTAGAATGATATTATCTTTAGTGAATATTTGATATAGATGCAATGCATCACCTCCTTTCACCATTATCTGCACAAAATGGGATTTCATTAAACATTATATCATTCAACACTAAATAAACCTTATAAAAAAACAAAAAACCCTTTCTTTCCCATCTTTCACCCATCTTACTTATGAAATAAACAAATATTTGATGGATTATTTAGTGAACTCAAACCTCTCTTAATAGATCCCTAGATTTTTTAACGACATTTGTGAAGATTTACAAGGCAACATGAACCCAAGGGTTACCAAAAAATGGCAAGAATGTTTGCAAGGAATTGAGTCAATGATTTATGTACCATGCCTTTATTAAAATTGAAATGAAAATCTACGTGCATTGCTCATTATTCCTGCAAAAACAAACTTTTTGAGAGTAAAGTTGGGAGCCCTCCCATTGCTGCACGTGACCATATTTGGGAGCCCACCCATTGTTGCACATGACCATAGTTGAGAGTCATAGTGTGTTAGGAGGATCTTGCCCATTGTTGTCATCGATTTGAAGATCATTGTTCACATGACCAAGGAGATCACTGTGCAGGGAGGAGGCACACAGAGGGCACACTATGTAGGGCACACGAAGGGCACACTGTGCAGGGAAGAGAGGGCACATGGAGGGCACTGAGTCGAGGGCACATGGAGGAGATACACTGTGAGGAAACACAGAGGGAACTGATTTGAGGGCACACAGAGGGAACACATGAGGGCACATGGAATGGTGAGTACCTATATTACCTTATACTGTTGTGTGTTTGGAGTAGGCTAAAAAGGTATGAAAGATTGAGATTCAAACACACTCCCTAAAGCCTTTTTCTTTTCTTTTCACAACAACCTGTTGAGTGCTAGTCGAACATAGACAATCAACTCAAGGATTTTGGAAGCCGAATTTACTCATGAAGTTGAGAAGCAAGGGATCAACTTGTGGCCACATAGTATTTTAATACACTTTGACAACACAATTCATGGACTACCAGGCAAAGAAGGGTAAATGAAGAGAGTGAGCAAAATTTATACAATGGAAACTTCGAATGATTAACACCTATTTCAAGAGGTTAGGTCATTAAATATATAATGAAATGAGGTCAGGGCATCAAGGACTAAATCAATTCTTCAATGGAGATTCCAAATATAACTTTCATATCTAAGAGGCCATGGCCATTGCAATAGACAATATGAACTCCAATATGCAGCCATAGTACAAAACATACAGTAAAACTCAGAAACTTGAAATAGGTATGGATTTTGGAACATTGGGAATGAAATATTCACAAATAATGCATCGTGCACGAGGCTGAAGGCATTTTTTTTCCTAAGGGGAATTAAACCATTAAGTTACAAGATCACAAAAATGACATAAATGAACTAGGGTGAATTCATGAAGGTGGGTAACACTTTCGTGAAAATTGACTCTCCAAAATTCCAAAAGACATTTTTTCGGTCGAAAACTGTTTCGATCGAACCTTTGAACGTCAAATCGAATGAAACCCTGACAAATCCCTCGATTTTTGTGTAATTTTTTATCCGGATGAATATTTTTCATCCGATAACATCTTTTCGGCTGAAATATATTTCGACCAAAATAATGTTTCATCTGAAATAACCTTTAGGTCGAAAGAAATTTTTGGCCGAAAGATTATTTCGGCCAAAAAAAGGTTTATATATTACCCGCACATCACTCCTAGAATAGTTTTTGCAAGTTCATACCTATTTGGCGTTTGTTTTGCAGGTGGACAATGTTCATGTTTGGTGTTTGTTGTGCGGGTGAACAACGTTCTTGTTTGGTGTTTGGTGTGCAGGCGGACAACGTTCCTGTTTGGTGTTTATTGTGCGGGCGGACAACGTTTGGTGTGCAGGAGGTATACGATGTTTTTGCGAGGTGTATGATGTTCGGTGTGTGGGCAGAAAACATTCATGTTTGGTGTTTATTGTTTGTTGTGGGTGGATGGGTGGTGTTTTGGATGTTGGAGTAGCGGGCAGGCAGATGTTGGAGCAACGGAAATTCAGTCGAAGTATGTTTAGAGTAGGATATTTTGAATTATAGCTTAGAATTTAGAATTTTAAATTAGAATTTAATTTTTTTTTTTAGATTGTTGACAGGGACTTATTTTTCCCTGTCCATGTACAGTGACAGGCTTGAATTTGGGCCTGTACCTGTACATGGATAGGGTCGAATATGGCCTTGTCCATTATGTTTAAATATGTTTAAATTTTAAATTTTTAAACACGGTCAAATTTTAAATTTTTAAACAAGGCCGAATTTCAAATATGTTAAAATTTTAAATTTTTAGATAATTTATATTTTTAGTTAAAAAATTGAGTTTAGGAATTTTGTTTAGAATGTTGACAGGGCCTTATTCGGCCCTGTCCATGTAGAAGTTAGAATTTAGAATTTAGAAGTTATTTTAGAATTTTAAAATTTAAATTTTAAATTTCTATTTCGGGCTTAAATTTTAAATTTCTATTTAAATTTTAGAATTTAGAAGTTAATTTTCGATTGTTTATAGGGCCTTATTCGAACATGTCCATGTATAGTGACACACCCAAATTCAGGCATGTACCTGTACATGGACAGGGATGAATATGGCTCTGTCCCTTATGTTTAAATATGTTTAATTTTAAAATTTTAAACATATTTCAAATATGTTTAAACATGGCCAAATTTTGAATTTTTAAACAGGGCCAAATTTTAAATTTTTAAACCGGGCCGAATTTCAAATATGTTTAAATGTTAAATTTTTAGTTAAGAAATCGAGTTTAGAATGTTGACAGAACCTTATTCACCCTTGTCCATGTACAGGGACATGCCCAAATTCAGGCATGTCAATGTACATGGATAGGGCCATAATCGACCATGTCCATGTAGTACCTCAAGCAAAATGATAAGTAGATCTAGAAGCAGTAAAAAAGGCCCAGTTCCATAGGAAATCCATACAACCGCTAAGCAAATAGATAGAGTTGTAGAAAATAAACAGAGGCCTGAAGAGACTATAAACTTTAGGGCAGGACACAGACTAGCTGTTCTAACTATAAACAATGAGACCAAGGGCTAAGCATGATTGCTACAGGGCCACCACTACCCTGAATAGTGCCCAAACTAAAAAAAATTAGACTCTGACAACAACTGTAAAGAAACATCACCATAAAGGACCTAGTACATATCACAATATTTAACAGACCTAACATAAATCTTGAAATACAAAAATATGTCTATAGTAGTTGTTGCAATAGGAGCAAAATAAGTACAATGTTGACAAAAACTCCACTTCTCTACTAATAGTATTGATAATTTAAATTTTTAGGAAATTTAAATTTTTAGTTAAACATTACAATCATGGAAACAATAGGGATAAAGGAAGTGTACAGAACCATGAAACAAAGCTATTGTAATCATACCATTTAATTGTATAGGGTTGGACATGATGAATTAATGAGATAATATGATACGAGACCACAACAAGCCCTGTGAACAAACTGAATTACACAACATTCTTTGCTTAGAAGTAATTCCATCATATCCATTCATAATGACACTGATGTTGCATTCTTATTGATTAGGGTCCTACTCCTAGTATAGGATATGAATAAGACCTATACTGGTTGTGCTCATATGTTACATGTATGCACTTCTTATACCTTTTCATATTTATGGGATTGGTTCTAACTCGGTACTAATACAAATAAAACAACATCCTTTACATTCAACTTATGATAATGTACTCTATGTGTCTATATGATCTCAACATAATATAGGGTTATGACTCATACAAGAAGATTTGTTCATGTTCTATGATGTGTGTTTGATATGTTGTTATAACTAAGAGTAATACATATCTAAATTGATGTGTGTTTCTGATCTTTGTTGGATTTGTTGTCATTTTATGAAAAATGACAGAATTAACAGAATTAAATCTGAATTAAATATGACAGAAATATAACAGAATTAATTCTTTTATATCTGTTCATGATTGGTATGTTAATTTTGTTCATGGTTGGTATGTTATTTTCTTAAGCATTTTATGTTGTTTTCTTATCCAAATAGTAAATTAAATCTTAATTTTAAAACAAAACATTACATATAATTGATTTTAGAAACTATGGTATGATCTATTGTGACAATTTTTTATAGTGTAATATATATGACACTTAACAAGTCCTTTCCATATGTCCATCTATAAAGGACACACACCTATGTATGACTTTGTGACATCTATAAGAATGAATATAGGAATGTATTAACATCTTCGTGTGACCATATTTGTTATCCTATTTATAAATAGTTCTAGGTAAATGAAACATAGTATAATTATTAAAATGGGTATATAAATATAAATTTAATTAAGAAAGGTTATACAGTTAAAGTATTAAAGTTTTAAAATTTCAAACTAATTCAATATAAAGAAGGTAAATTTTCATCAATTTTGTGACAATTAAGACTCACTCAATTGCATCTTCTTCAAAATATATATCCCATTAAAACTCACATTACCATGTTTACAATAGGCTATGATGCACTTACATTTGAAATTATTGTCATGATTGCTCTCAATCTAGATTTCTAACTGCAACAAAGCCTCCCAATATTACATTTGCTCCACCTCATCTTAATATAAATTAATATTGAAGACAATTTAACAATTACTTATAGTGATGACCAAACTTATTGAATTCTTATCTTATTGATGATATTTATATTTATATAATATTACTTTACACATATTGACCAAAGTTGTTGAATTTTTATCTTATTGATGAAATTTATATTCATATAATATAACTTCAAATTGACAACTTATTAATTAATTCATTAATAGCCTAGACATTAGTAACTAATGTGTTTATTGAACCATAATATTGTATGTCTATTGGATATTTAGGCATAGCTAGCACACACATATCCCACAGGTAGATGGTAATAAAAAGGGATGTTCCTAATGCATATTTTTTAAATGTTCACAACTAATCATGCATACAAATAAATAAAGTAAATCAAACTTCAAATAATCCTCATTAAAGAAAGAGTAATAATTCAACATTCATCCATCTTTAGAATTGAATTATTATAATTTAAACATGGAAGGAACTATGTGAGGAAACAAGGAATCACATATCAAATCCTAAATGTGATCCTCAATTGACTTGGAATCACCCAGGTCCTTTTAAACCCTTAATTCCATCTCGCATCTCCCATCCCATCGTTGTTTTTTTGAATTGATTTCCCTTGGCAAACCCAACTTATGATTTCAATGAATTCTATGTGTGGGTTTTATTGATTATTATGAAAAGATTGTGGTTTTATATTCTATCACTTATCCCTTTAGTCATCAGTCCATGCCTGAGCAGTCGGCCAAGAGCTGAATCAACGGTCGTCACTTCACTGTTTAAAGACCTATAGATTCAAATGCCCTGCTTTTTTTTGCATGGATGATGAGTGAAGGATAAGAATTTTCCATGTTGTCTATGGACCCCTTACTTATCTTTGAGTTGATTGATTCATGGTTGAATGTCTAGTCTTTGCGCCTTCTTATGAGCGAGTACCTCTACGGATTGATTGATTAAAACTTAGATTTATCTGTTCATTTTTAATTGCTTGAACTTGGGTACATCTCTACATTTTTATTGATAGAATGTGCATTGTGAATGATAAACCTCTGAGTTGAATGGCAGTCCCTTGGCGAACCAAACTTATGATTTCAATGACTTCTTTGTGTGGCTTTTATTGATTATTATGAAAAGATTTTTTTTTTATATTTCATCCCTTATCCCTTTAGTCATCAGTCTGTGCCTGAGCAGTCATCCAGGAGACGAATCGGCGGTTGTCACTTTGGTGTTTAAAGACCTATAGATTCAAATGCCCTGCTTTTATGCGCATGGATGATGAGTGAAGGATAAGAATTTGCTTTGTTGTCTATCCCTTATTTATCTTTGATTTGATTGATTCATGGCTGAATGTCTAGTCTTTGTGCCTCTTGTGTAGATTTGGTTTTTCCTTGAAATTCATACGATCAATATTTAATTTAATATGCTTGTCTTTTTAGTCAGTAACTAAATGCATTTCACTTTTTTCAGTCCTTTGATATGGCTTCTCTACCAAATTCAACACTCACTTTTGATATGGCTTCTCTTCCAAACCATAGACTCTTATCATTGTAAACTCCTAAAAAAGGAACCAGTTTCCCACTTTGGTGGTCTTTTCCAATTATAGTGACCCTTTGACTAAAGGAATAATTATAACGAATAGTTCATTTTGGATAATAAAGTCTAATATAGAAATAAAAGAGTCTTAGATGGGAA
This sequence comes from Picea mariana, assembly GCA_032191745.1. Taxonomy (NCBI): domain Eukaryota; kingdom Viridiplantae; phylum Streptophyta; class Pinopsida; order Pinales; family Pinaceae; genus Picea; species Picea mariana. The sequence goes on along the minus strand of JASDQU010736781.1, from coordinate 59,985 downwards.
CTAATTATTATACTCATTTATTATAACTTCATATAATATTTATAGATGGGAACTAATTATTATCTTATTGATGATATTTATATTCATATAATATAACTTCAAATTGACAACTTATTAATTAATACATTAATAATCTAGACATTAGTAACTAATGTGTTTATTGAACCATAATATTGTATGTGTGTTGGATATTTAGGCATAGCTAGCACACACATATCCCACATGTAGACGATAACAACAAGCGACGTTCTTAATGTCATTTTTAAAATGTTAACAACTAATCATGCATACAAATAAATAAAGTAAATCAAACTTAAAATAATCCTAATTAAAGAAATAATATTAATTCAACATTCATCCATCTTTAAAATTGAATTGTTATAATTTAAACATGGTAGGAACTATGTGAGGAAACAAGGAATGGCATATCGAATCCCAAATGTGATCCTCAATTGACATAGAATCATCGGGCTCCCTTTAAACCATTAATTCCATCTCACATCTCCCATCCCTTCCTTTTTTGAAATATGTTGGAGTTTTGACTATATTAAACTAACTCTAGATATAATCCAAATGTAAAATCTTCAAACCTTTTGACCTAATATCTCTAGTAGACAACTAGTATTAGTCATCACACATCTAGGGGAGTGTGGATAGCATGAACCTCCCACAACGCGAGGGGAGTGTGGATATTTGTAGACATTACCCTTTAGAATCATTAATTTTGTGACAATTAAGACTCACTCAATTGCATCTTCTTCAAAATATATACATCATTAAAACTCACATTACTATTTGTAGAAATAGGCTTCATTACCACCATAAATTTTGTGACAATTAAGAATCACTCAAAATCATCTTTTTTTTAATATATATCCCATTAAAACTAACATTACTATGTTTACAATAGGTTATGATGCACTTACATTTGAAATTAGTGTCATGATTACTCTCAATCAACGTGAATTTCCACCTTATATGTCTATATTTTATCTAGATCTCTAACTCCAACTAAACCTCACAAATATTACATTTGCTCGACCCTCATACCCATCCCATGTTGATGTTATTAGTGGGTGTATGAGTTATGAATATTAAACTCCTTTTTATGGGGATTCTAATGCATTGCATTATATGTGGTCTTAGTGGATCCAGCCATAGGGAGCTTTTAAAGAATCTTAAAGAAATTTTCTAATATGTTTTTTTTAGTGGATCCAACCATAGGGAACTTTTAATGAATCTTAAAGAAATGTTATAAGGAATATATATGTGGTCTTAGTGGATTGAACCATTTTCAAAGAATATGCACATGCTATTGAGTTAATTTTGGGTATTTATCCACTCAATGTAGAAATCCCTGTTCTTTAAATCCCTTAGTTTATAGCACAATTAGGTCCCTTTATGTAACTTTAGGTGACCATAAAGTATTTCACAGTTATGTATTTAGTTCAACCATATCCACAAATATCCAACAATTTGTCCTTAAATCTCTCAAGTGATCCAACTATATAATATAACATTTGCACAGTTAATATGTTATATAATATAACATTATCCAATCTGTGATCAGATAAGAGTGCACCACTTAATAAAGAAAGATTTCTTATGTGCCAAGATTAAAGGCATAACAAGTTGTCGTGCACCACTTACTAAAGATTACTTATGTTATTAGTGGGTGTGTGAGGTTATGAAGATTAAACTCTTTGTTTTGGGGATTCTAATGCATTGCATTGTATGTGGTCTTTGTGGATCCAACCATAGGGAATTTTTAAGAATCTTAAAGAAATGTTCGAATACATTTTTTTAGTGCATCCAACCATAGGGAACTTTTAATGAATCCCCATGCTTGTTGTTTTTTTGAATTGATTTCCCTTGGGGAACCCAAATTTTGATTTCAATGACTTCTATGTGTGGGTTTTATTGATTTTTATGAAAATATTGTGGATTTATCTTTTGTCCCTTATTCCTTTAGTCATCAATCCATTCTTAAGCAATCGACTAGGAGCCGAATCGACGGTCGTCACTTCGGTGTTTAAAGACCTATAGATTCAAATGCCCTTCTTTTCTGTGAATGGATGATGAGTGAAGGATAAGAATTTTCCCTGCTGTCTATCCCTTAGTTATTTTTGAGTTGATTGATTCATGGTTGAATGTTTAGTCTTTGTGTGTTCTTATGAATGAATACATTTGCAAATTGATTGATTAAAACTTTGATTTCTCTCTGCATTTTTAATTGCTTGAACTTGGGTACATCTATGCATTTTTATTGATAAAATTTGCATTGTGGATAGATATTGAGGAGAGATGTCGACACAGGATTCTTCAAACATTCCTTGTAAACACTCGAGGTTATCCCAAGAAGGAAGAAGAAGAACTTCTTCTTCGAATGAGACTCCGACTGACCAACAAAAATCTCGTCAAATGATATTTTCAAACGAGTCTGTGAATAGATAAAATGAAGAACATACTCAAGCAAGTGCTATGGATGCAACCTTCTTAGATAGGTTGTGCATTGATACTCCTACACCTGAGAATGTAGGAAATACCTCTGGACAAGAGAATATTTTTGGTAATTTTCTTTGATTTTGTTTATTTTTGTTGTATTTTTTTGTATTTAAATTTATGTTAGGTTAAATCTTGAAGTTACATTCAAATGTGTGTGTAGACAATCAATTTAGAGCAAGGGAAGACAATGAAAGAGAGAGTGGTTTTCATGAAGATTCAAATGTTAGTGCAGAGGGTGATGGTGGATTTAGGAGGCCACGTTATCAATAAACATAAGATTACATGCCTACGTCCACCTATCCTTTGGATGTTGGTGATGAACTTCCCTGGGAAGGGATTACTGAAGAAATGATGCTTGAGTGATTCTCAGGTGTTAAAAGGAGGTTGGAAAATTATTTGGTGGTCTTGGAACTCCCTCAGGAGAGTAAATAAAGCTTGCAAATTGTTTTTCAATCATTGAAAATTTTTATGGACGCATATAAGAAGATGGGGCCAACCACTGAACCACTGACAATTTTTTCAATCTAATGAGGCAGTAAAAGTTAGAGGTTATGGGCCCTGATAAATGGGAGGTAGTAAAAAATAGAGTTTCAAAAGAAGATGTCATTTCAATGTTCAATTTCAAAGAGGTCCGAAAGAAGAAGATGTTGACGGTCCAATATTTTAAGCACCCTGACATTGCAAGACATTAGTATAACATATTTTTGGTGGCATATGGGAAATTTTCGTGGAACAATGAGGTTCCACACTATTTTGCAAGACACTTTTTGTAGAGTTTTTCTTGCACATGCACCTTGATTGTATATACTAGTCTACCGTCCAAATATTATGGGACTGGTAAGGATGTACATATGATCGCAAAGGGGCATATCGAAGTGTGGCATTGTCGAGGCCTCCACAACCTTTAGTAACTCTCCCAACAGGGACATTTGCTTCACTTTCATAGTTGTAGTCTACATCAAAGGTTGGAAAAGATGTCAAGAATGCAATCGAGGAAAATTTGGAAGCGATTTTCTATGGTGTTGATGTTGGCATGAATCGTCAGTGAGCGAAAGCCAATTCTCAGGCCACATTTGTTTATAAAACATATGCGGAGTTAGATATAATGTCAGCAGAAGATGTTTTGGATTATGAAAAATTTTGTCAGGATGGTTGGAAGAAGGTCATTCAGAATGACGACCCAAACCACAGATTGGTATGTGTTCTTGTTAGAAAATTTTTGACGCATTTTATGATAGTTTACTTCTAATTCTAGATTTAGATATCATTGTATCTATAGAAATAATAACGTTGTTATTTCTATTAATTGCAGTTTGGAGACATGTTAAATGAATCTTGAGTAGGTACGGGACTTGATTCGACAAGTTTAAATTTGGATGGGTTGAATCAGGTATGCATTTTCTAATAGTTGTTCAATCTCCACTCTTTTGAATAAAATATCAACAACATTTATAATTTTGTATAATTGTGAACACACTGAATCCTAGATTTAGTTCTTAGTTGTGTTGTTCACAGATCCCTATTCCATCTCCTACTACTTGGGTAGGCTTGTCTCAATTCTCATTGGGAGATTTTGAAGAGGGTGGGAGTTCACATGTATCATTTGATTTCTTAAAATCATTTAAATTTAATGTGTTATAATCATTTAAATTTAATTTTTCAAATTTTCAAATTTGAAATGTGTTATATAGGCTAATGTGGAGAAGAGAGTACCTAAAAGTGTGCTTGAGAGGGAGACTGGGATTGAGGAGGAAGTGAAGGAAGCACCCAAATTTGGAAAGGATGTGTTCATTCAGGATGATTCATAAATGTATGTTTTTGACTTTTATCAAATTTTAGTTTTCTCAAATTTTTAGTTTAGACTTTCCTATTCAACGCTTTGATCAATTATTTTGAAATATATAGAACCCCTAGATAAGTTTATCGTTGTCTTAAATGGTGTACATTCAAATTTATTTAAGATTAGATTATGATGAAGACCTAATTTTGAACTTGAACATTTGCATATTTGAGAACAAACTCTATCCCACATCAGAAAAGAGAAAGTTTCTAAATTTTCTTCGATTGCATTCCTTGTTTTCTTATCCAAGAATGAAATAGTATGGACATTTTTGTTTTATACATACAATGAAGTGAATTCCTTCTTGCTAGGGTATTGTCAAACGCTTAACTAAATTGGTTACTAATCACAAAAACCAACATTCAATTAGATTTACAAATAAGCTCACTCATATTGTATATGTGAGCTAACTCACACATATTGTATATGTGAGCTAGCTCACACATAATTTCAAAGAGTATTTCATTATATTTAATATGAATACATCCCATTTAAATGGTTTTTGAATAATGACTTAATATACATGTGCAAATTTGTGTTTTCTTCATGTACATGCAAGATTATATGAAAACATATATTCCATCGCAGAAAGAGGAGATAAGTATTTTCTGGAAGAATGGTTTTTAAAATGGATATTTGTGAACTTTTTTAGATAATAAGTAGTTTTTTGGAAGAATGACTTAATATGGAGATTTATGAGTCCTTTAGTTTGAAAGGGCATTGTGAAATTTGATTATTTGACCACTGCAGAAGAAGAGAGAAGTATTTAACTGCTGAGGAGATTAGTATTTTATTGATGTGTAAATATGATCAAATAACATCACCTGGGATGAGAATTTTTTAAGGATTTGGGACCTTATCCACAAGGAGAATTTCATCTGAAGGATTTTAGACTTTATCCACAAGGAGATAAGTATTTCAAGATAAATATTTCATTGGAAGAATGACTTAATATGGAGATTTGTGAATTTTCTTCATACACAGTTCTATATTTATTTTCAGATTATTATCTAACTCTAATTCACAATTTGTTTTACCAAGAACACAATAACATCACCTGGGATGGGAATTTCACCTGAAGGATTTGGGACCTTATCCACAAGGAGAATTTCACCTGAAGGGTTTGAGACTTTATCCACAAGAAGATGTTAGAAAAACAGGACCATGGAGAAATAAAATAAAACAAATGCAGAAACAAAACACAGAAGATACACAATACAATAGAGACACAGATTTACATGGTTCACCCAGTGTGGGCTACGTCCACCAGAGAAATTTCTAGGTCCTTCCGTTATTATTATATAGCATATGAAGGGATACAACCTACAAGAAACCCGTTGTAACTTCCTCTTCTTTCTCTCATAGTCTCCTATCTCAGAATACAATATTCACCATCAAACATAGCTGCAATACATTTCCCTAATAAAAGAGGGTTGCCTTCTAGGAAAAAAAACCCTAACATAATCTCTATCATTAGATCTGCGACCTTATAATGAATGGTCCAAATTTACAATGAAATTACAATATACATTTACGAGGCAATTTTTCCTTTGGGGGATGCTGCCCCCAAACCCCTGCTGGGGACTTTCTTGCCCCCAGACCCCCCAGCTGGGGGGATAGCCCCCCTAGACCCCACAGAGGGGGAACCCCCCCTCTACACTCCCCCGCATGGAAGAGTGTACATACTTCTGGGGTGTAAATACTTCATGGGGTATAAACACGGTTGAAAGTAAAAGACCTCTGAATCATGGAGATAATCAGGCTCCACAACCAACAATATCCCACTTTGAGACTGATCTCAACAACTCCACCACTATTGTATATTCTAGAATCTGAACCTTCTTGGACCTGGCAAATTTCTCATCTTCATCTTCATTCTTGAAGACCAACTGAAACTAAGCAGGAACTCAATTTTGCCCTGGTTACTCCCTTTGTTAACATGTCTGCATGATTCTAGCTAGTCTGTATCTTTTCCAACTTCAAATGTCCTTCTTCCAAGGTGGATCGTATGAAGTGGTACCTCAACTGTATATTCTTAGTCTTCGAATGGAAGGTTGAGTTCTTTGCAAGATGAATGGAACTCTCACTGTCATAGTACAACCTATTATTCTCTTGCTTCTTTCTCAATTCCTCCATAAACCTCTGTAACCAAATCATCTCTTTACTAGCCTCTGTAGCAACAACATACTCTGCCTCTGTTGTTGAAAGTGAAACAACCTTTTGTAGTTTTTAAATCCAACTTACTGTTGTTCCACCTATAGTAATCACATACCCTTTGGTACTCCTCCTGCTATCTTTATCACCTGCCATATCTAAATCAACATATCCTTGTAGAACAGTTTCTGAACCTCCAAAACATAATGCATGATTAGAAGTACCTCTCAAGTATCTGAGAATCCACTTTACTACCTCCCAATTTTATTTACCTGGATTGTTCATATATCTTCTCACAACTCCCATTGCATGTGCAATATCTGGTCTTGTGCAAACCATTGCATACATTAAGCTGCCAACTGTTGATGAATATGGGACCCTGGACATGTGTTCTATCTCCTCCTGTGTTTTGGGACACATTTCGTTAGTTAATTTCAAATGGCTAGCCAAAGGTGTANTAACTAGTTTTGCATTCTACATTCTAAACCTCTCCAACACCTTCTCTGTGTACTCACCCTGAGACAATGTCAGTTTGCGATTTTTCCTGTCTCTTGTTATTCTCATACCAAGGATTTTCTTTGCAGCACCCAAATCCTTTATCGCAAATGAATTGGCTAATTTCTTCTTAAGCACATTTATATCCTGCATATGAGACCCTACAACAAGCATGTCATATACATACAATAGAAAGATAATAAATCTTCCATTTTCTAGCTTTTTAAAATAAACACGGTGATCAGAATGACATCTACTATGATCTTGTTCTGTCATAAACCTGTCAAACTTTAGATACCACTACATTAGAGATTTTTTTAGGCCATACAAGCTCTTCTTCAACTTTCATATCAAAATCTCCTTCCCTTTGACCTCATACCCCTGTGGCTGCTACATATAATTCTCTTCCTCCAAATCCCCATGGAGAAAAGTTGTTTTTACATCTAACTGTTCAAGATGCAAATCTTCTACTGCCACAAGACTTAAAATAGTTCTAATTGAAGTCATTTTAACAACAGGAGAAAATATTTCATCAAAATCTATAC
>JASDQU010736781.1:25443-52346 GCA_032191745.1 Picea mariana | reverse complement strand
GGATCAAGCATTTCAACGATACCAATTCTAACTTGTAAGTATTATATGGCGAGAACCCTACATTTCATTTCTAAATTCCAATAATACTGACATAACGAAAACCATACATTTAACTCCAATCTTGCAATTTCGCTTAAAAGGTAAAGATAATACAATTCCTATATTAAAAACATTAGAACTAGGAATTTATAACAATAACCCATGACTTGGGTATGCATAACAATTTTTCCAAACCTGTAGCAATAAAATTATCATCATATGTGAATATATCAGGAAACCATTACAATTTTTAAGGTCAATATTTAAATAACTAGAAGGGACCCTATGTAAGTATATATGTAAGATATCAACCAAAAATTTTATAATTGAAGGGACAAGTGACATGGTAATTAAGTATAGGTTCCCTAAGTCCACAACCACTCACATCTAAAGAACACAATTATAGTGCATATTCAAGTGAAGATAATTTAAAATTCATCAGTTGTGATAAAGTGCATTATAGTGCATATTCAAGTGAAGATAAATTAAAATTCATTAGTTGTGATAAAGTGCATTATAGTGCATATTCAAGTGAAGATAATTTAAAATTCATTAGTTGTGATAAGTGCATTATAGTGCATATTCAAGTGAAGATAATTTAAAATTCATTAGTTGTGATAAGTGCATTAGTGTAGCTTTCATTTATGAGCGTTATGATGCCTTGGAATATTAAATTTTAGAGAGAATATAAGATTGTTTCTTATTAGCTAGCAGCACTAACAGTATAAATTAAAGTCGTTACTAACTTTACACATTAAAAAGCGTTCTAACTTGTACCTAAAAATCGAAATTTTTCTAAGTAGAGAGTCATTCCTTTGCCCCTTCAGTTTCTATTATTTTAATATTCCAGTTGTTCATGTGTTTTCCTTGTTATCATAGGGAACAAACCGAATTTAATTATGCTGAGAATATCAGAGTAAAGTCCACGCCCGATTGGAATTAAAGAAAAATTTAAAAAGGAAAGTTCAGAAAGTTCAAATGAAATAACCCTGTCAAGTGAGTCTATAACACTCATACTTAATAACATCATAATTAGTTAACTTCAACTGTAATCTACCATATCACTTCATGTGTCAAAGAAAACAAATCAATATCAGCGTCCTGTTCACATACATATCACCTCAATACATACGCATCCTCAGACTTTTAAGGATAACAAGATGACATCAAGCTGTAATGCAGAAATAGCAGCAACAAAATTATCACTACCCGGTGTATTATGACAAGGTTTGAAGGCGCCATGTACCCAACATCCAGATTTTAAAGTGTCCACATCAAAACCGTTAGTTAAAAGACGTTGATTCTACATCCTTCTAAATACACGAAATCGGGGTTCTGGTATTAAATAAATCAAGGGACAGCTCCAGGAGAGAGGCCGTAAGGCTGTAGAATGTTAAGCTCCGATAATTAGATCGAAGGACATCTGTTTTTACGTGTTATTTTATTTATATCAGTCAGGTGGCGAAATTGTTCGTCAACAGTTCAACTTCTAACTATTCCACTCCTTCCTTAATGATAGAGGTAACATCAATAACATGATTTAATCAGGGAGCTGGCGTAATATCCGTCGTCTAAATTAAACAGCAAATCCGTTAGACAGAACCCGACTGGTTCGTTTATTATTCAGCATTCCAACGAAGGTCAGTAATTTATTATTGAATAAATGCAATTGACAACCTCAGGATTTAATGGCAAAATTTTAGGCACGATAATTTAAGTAACCCTGACGAATATTAAAGGTGAAATAACCATTGACAAGAAATCTCATCCTAGTAAGCAAGGAATCCTGACAGCTCTTTAGTTAACACCAGCCATTACTTAACCAACCGCGTCGACAGACGGAAATTATGATTAGCATTTATGAGAAACAGTCAAACGGTGGGCAGCGGTTATGAAGACTCTGTGCCACTGTCAGAAGGGGAACAGACCCAAAAATAACGCAGGCCAGATATACATCAGAGGCGATGAAATTCAAAAATTGCGTGCAGAGTGCCAAGGGTTGCAGTACCATAAAGACACCATGAGATAAAACGCGGTGTAAAAGGGATCCAGTTTGGGAGAGAACTCTACAGAGCGAAGGCCAACGCCCCAAAACATCAATGCAAGGAAATACGCACATACACAGCTGCAGATCACCCAAGAATTGACGCCCACAGTAAATATCAATGCCCAATAAAATGAGCCAGAAGTTTAAGCGCAGATCCGACGGTTATATCGAAATGCTAAAGGAATACCAAGTGCTGGATGTTTTTACAGGCTCAAAAAGGAGGGAAGGGCCAACGAATTTTAAAGGTTCTGGATCGATGAACCTCTACAGCGTTCGGAATTCGCTAGAATGAGCACAGGGATATGATGACAATTCGCCCCCGAGTTCACCGCAACACAACCAAAAAAAATGAAAGGATTGCCAGGCAATTTACAAGTACAACAGGACTATCGCTCAGCAATTTGCATCTATGCTGTAAACGAAAAACCCCAACGATTACTACTGAAAAAAATAACAGAAAAAGCCCCAACGAATTACAAAAATTGAAAGTGCCCCCAATGATTTACAAAATTTGGAAATTGTCCCAACGATTTACAAGATTTGAAAATGTCCCAACGATAATACCCATTCGGAAAGAGAACGCAAAAATTCCAGAGACCAAAGGATTGTGAGAGATAACAAGGATTTGAGAGTCTGAGGAATCAGGACAGAATATACTACTCTCAATCTCGGAAAAATTTCAGGAGGCAAGTGATGACAATACAACAACATCCAGAATGCAAACGGCAGTAATTACAACAATTTCCGGAATACTCTAATATCAATAACATTAAATTTTGCCTAAGATAAACTGCATTATACTTCACCGATTAAAACCATACCGTTGCCTTTCGCTTTCCACTGATGACGTCCCACGCTCCGTGCCGCGTCCCGCGCTCCTTGCCGCTTCCGCTCGCCGACCGTTGAAGGCTCACCGGTACCTCCCAGCCAAACGCTAGGGGTACTCTGCTTCCCCCTTAGCCCCCCGAGCCGCAAAGGGGCAACACAAGAACCAGAGGTAGACTAGCGTCTCATCTCGCCTCTACGGCTGAGCTACCACTCCAAAAAAAACAGCTGAGATACACCCAACTCCACACAAGAAAATCCGTCAAACCACAATTCGGCAGCGTAATGTTACGCTAACCGATCATCCCCTTTTTCCTTCCTCTCCCTCTCTTTTATAGGAAAAATTAGACCCCACCTACTTTCCTGATTATTAATTAATTAATATTTTATGAAAAAACCTCTAAGCAACCTCCACCGTCCAAGTGTTACTCATCCCTAGGGTTCTCCAATAATTAATTTCTATTTATTAATTAAAAGTCTAAATTCCCTCACACCCCCCAAAATCGCTCCTTAAATTTCTCCTAGGGTTCCTAGATCCCCTCCCATGCTTTTATTCACTTTCCTAAATGATGTTTCTGACATTTAGTAATTTCTTAAATGCTGATTCCCTTTTTGCTTTTTTTTTACCCTATGTCTCCTCCTTTCCACTTTTTGAAGTTTCCTAATTCCAAGTTTCCTTATTTTTATTTTTATTTTTATTTTTATTCTTTCTTRTTATTATTTTTTTATTAAAACCCCCCCAATGATAATTGCGCTTAATATTCTTTTCAATATACATACAAGTATTTATTTTTATTTTTTTTTCTTTTATTCAATATACATACAAGTATTTTTATCATTAATATTTTTTCTTTTATTCCCGTTTAAAATTTAATCGCCATGGGTTTCGCTTAAATTAACCCCCCCTCATTACTTTACCCCCCTTTTTTTTGAAGACTTTAATTTAACTCCTAGGTGGTTGTTAGCTTACGCCCTAGGTTTATTTTCGGAGGATCTTTTCTTGGGGCTGGTCAAATTTATCTTAGAGATCTTTTTAATCTAGGTTTGATTTGAACAGGGAGACGATTTAATTAGGGGAGGCGTTTGTAAGAATTTATCAGGTGCTAAGGTCTCCGGGTCATCTAGGCTGTCTCATCAACATACTCAAAGCGACGTGCCCTTCAGGACGCACTACGTGCTCCAAGGGTGCCACTCGCCTCGATTGCTTCTGTCGCGCGACGTGCCCTTCAGGATGCACCACGTGCTCCAAGGGTGCCACTCGCTGACTTGTAAATCCTTGCGCGACATGCCCTTCAGGATGCACCACGTGCTCCAAGGGTGCCACTCGCTGGCTTGACGGATTGGTAGACTCTATAACCCCTGGAGTCAACACTCCGCCAGGTGAATCTTGTGGGAGACTAAGGGCTCTAAGGAATAAGACCCCCGCCTTATTGCGCGCCCTTTAGAATCATAGTGAGCGACTATCGCAGTCTGCCCTCACGACATCATGGATCCTCTCGAACTAGGTAATCATTAACCTACAGTTCGAGCCACGGCGGGAGTGCTAGTAGGCTGTGGCAGGGCTGTTGTCCACACCTCTCCCTCAATCTCTCTAGAACTCGTGTGTGGCCCCTTTACTCCATATGTGAGTCTGGTCGGCAAGCTATCGTCAGCCTGCATCATCAACCATCATGTCAGATTATGTCAACAACATATCATAAAATCAATAGCATATCATCAAGCGAAACAATATCATCGTAAATGAAACAACTCAATAGCCCACTCCCTGACTCAATCCGGAGTCCAAGGAAGTTTCACCGATGCCTCTGCATCCTCAAGATCCGAAACCCTGCACACTCAAAGAAACCAAATCAGCAGCACCTGTCTACATCAACATAGTAAAAACATCTGTCATATAACGTAACGCATCATAATGAAGGAAAAAGTTTTATCATCATAAAAGTCCAGATCACTTGCGAGCAAGTGTCCTCAAAGAATAAGTTCGGTAAGTGTGCCAGAGCGGGATGTTACGGTAACTACATGTTGAATCCATTTTATTCCGTGGTATAACGCATTGTGTTTCGTGTATAATGACCTTTATTACGAATTTTTACTGCATAATTCATGACTTTATAACAACCTCTTATAATGATAATTACCACGCCTTTTTTTCTAAAAAAWTTTCATCGGAAAAATAATTACCATGTCTTCGTATACCAACATTTTCCCTAATAAATTAGATATCAACATTATGCTACAAATGACTAGAATCATTGTCGTTGAACTTAAAGGTTGTTGTGTCTACTTTTCATTACATTATCATTTCTCTCACTTCATATTGGATATTASTTTCTTCATTCTTATGCAGTTTAAGGATGTTGTCAGAKTCAACTTTTCGAACCTGRTTGTCTATGTTTCCATTAATAAGTATTTGATGTCATGATTTCTTGTTAAGTATTTGTAGGCATTTTGTTTTACAAGACCTTAAATTTAATGCATTTTAWCTAAGCATTTATTAAATTAAGATGAATTTAAATTGATGATAACTATTTACTATATTCTCATAATTATATTATGTAATGGAATTTATGAAGTTATTACAGCCTGGATTGTATGACAGGTTTGACCGTTACAATTGCTTGTTGACAACATTTTTTTTATATTGAGTAATTGTGTATTGCCACCATTTGTAATTGATGGTTACGATACTACATAGACAACAGTCTTATTATGAGTAATTGTGTATTTCCATCATTTGTATTTGATAGTTACAATAGCTATATCAACAACAGTTTTATTATGAGTAATGGTGTAATAATAAGGCAACACGATAGTTTTATGGACCATCTTTGCATTTAAGTATTATGAAAGTTATGTTGGCAATGTTTAATTGGCAGCAATAGCTTAAACTGTTGGCCAACGATTTATTTTGTTTCTGGGGAAGAACAACTTTACTTAAATCTTCTTCTTTGGGAACTTTTAACTCAACCCTTTTCACTTAAACGAATTAACTAATTTACCCGCTTAAGTAATTGGATCCTGGAAGATATAGAAGTAGATTGTTATAAGAATAATATTTATTAATGTTAAAAGATGCAAAAGTGTTAGGTTTTTTATTTGTATTAAATGTGCTAAGATTATCTTTGTTGGGAAAAAGTTAAATGGTGGGTTAATAGGGCCATTAGAAATAAAGGTTGAAGGTGTAATGGTGATTATCTTGCACAATCTTGATGGACGAGAGTTTAGTAAATGCATCAACTAAAACCATTGATAGCCCTTAGTTAATTGGCATTATGCACCTTGCGCCTTAGGTCGAGCTGGAAGGGGTGATTCGCCTAGTTGATTCACCATACCGGTTGCCTCGTATGAAACAAGAATCCTTCAGTCGTTGCTGCCCACTTTTTGAAAGTGAGTGTTATCATCTTGTGACTTGTCGGTTGATGCTATCTGTGTGGGTGTTGTTGATCGTTGTAAGCTGCTATTGGCGCTTGGGTTGAATGCCTTCTTGCGTTTGGTTGCATGCCATCAAGGTTCTAGTTAACTGGCCATCAAGGCCATTGTGTCAGAATGGGGATGTTGTCCCTTAGCTTGTAGGTGTGGTCATGTTGTGTCGGGCGGGTAGTTGTTCCTCTCTATTGATTTATGAATGTTGCCTAGTTTCTCTTGTAATAGTGCATGGAATTCATAGTTGTCTTTTTCTTGTTCTTAAGGCATGGGGCTCGCCATCAGATGTGTTATTAGCAGTAATCGTGGTTGTCATCCTGTTAAAGAAAAAAAAATTACACTCGTTTTGCGTCACATGTGGTCATAATGAGAGGGGTCCTTACAAGATAGGCATATGAGATTTTCTAAATAAATTGGTTACATAGATGCACTTAACTAATAAAAAAAACTAAAGGAAAGATAGGCATATGAGATCATAGATTCACTTAACTAATAAAAAGAACTAAAGGAGAAATTAAATGAAAGATAGGCATATGAGATCTGTTAAATAAATTGGTTGCATAGATGCACTTAACTAATAAAAAAGAACTAAAGGAAAGATAGGCATATGAGATCTGTTAAATAAATTGGTTACATAGATGCACTTAACTAATTAAAAAAACTAAAGGAAAAACTAAAGGAAAGATAGACATATGAGATCATAGTTTGCACTTATCTAATAAAAAAACTAAAGGAAAAACTAAATGAAAGATAGGCATATGAGATCTGTTAAATAAATTGGTTACATAGATGCACTTAACTAATAAAAAAAAAAAACTAAAGGAAAGATAGGCATATGAGATCATAGATTTGCACTTAACTAATAAAAAAACTAAAGGAAAAACTAAATGAAAGATAGGCATATGGGATCTGTTAAATAAATTGGTTACATATATGCACTTATCTAATAAAAAAAACTAAATGAAATATATGCATATGAGATATGTTAAATAAATTGGTTATAATAAAAATAACTAAAGGAAAGATATGCATATGAGATATGTTAAATAAATTGGTTACAATAAAAATAACTAAAGGAAAGATATGCATATGAGATATGTTAAATAAATTGGTTACATCTAGATGCACTTAACTAATAAAAAAAATCTAAAGGAAAGATAGGAGTATTAGATGTTAAATAAATTGGTTACATAGATGCACTTAACTAATAAAAAAACTAAAGGAAAACCAAAGGAAAGATAGGCATATGAGATCTGTTAAATAAATGAAAAGAAAAAATTAAAGTGAAATAATACAAGAATGTGTTGTTGTTTATATATTTAAGAATTTACAAACTCAATAGATAGACAAGAAAAAATTGAACTGTCAAACATACAATATTGTAACATTGCATATCTATTTAAGAATATATGATAGTAGACAACATGTTAAACCATGAAAAACTTATTTGAGAATATATGGTAGTAGAAAACACTTTAAACATGCAAATCCTATGCTGGTATGAACTGCACTAAAATGAAGAAATTTTCATGATCTACCAATTTCCTTTCAGAACACTTGTGTTTGATTTTGGAAGAAGGTAACCAATGTGGAATTCAAAGGAGGAGGTATGCATTCAAGCATTGTGTTTTAGACATGCCAAGAAACAACACATACCCCTTGTACAACTCAGATAACATGTATGAAAGGGAATTACATTAGGAAAATGATTTGCAGCCTATGGTTTAGTACTATTCACATAAACCCACATTTTTGTAAGGGTCTTCACTTGACTTTAGCCAAGGTTGTATTAATTTCCTTAACTTTGTTAGAGAAGAGATCTATTAATTATAATTTAATTCACTTGACTTTAGACAAGGTTGTATTAATTTCCTTAACTTTGTCAGAGAAGAGATCTATTAATTACAATTTAATTTTAATGATTAACACTTCTAAATAAGTTTACATGAAAATCAACTTAATTATTAAAATGGAGATTCTAAATAATTTCAAATTTAAAATGTAAATCAACTTAATAATTAGAATGGAGATATTGGTATATATATGATATTATTAGTAAAGTGTTATTACAACAAGTGGAAGAGATGTTTAAATTGTTTTTAGTTGTTAGAATATTAATTTAAAAAATGAAAAAAAACATTACCACTTAAAGAAGTCAATGCTCTCAAATCTAGGATAGAAAATATGTTCAACTCTTCTTTGATTGGTGCAACAGTAATAAAAATAAAATTCTCAGGATAGAAGAGATCCAAATTAATTATAGGTAATGTTTATACAGTAAAATCTTGAGATATAAGAGATGTTCAACTCTTTCTTGGTTTGTGTGATAATGATAAAATAAAATGCTCAAAATGATGTGACAATAAAATAAAACCTTAAAATGGAAGAGATGATCAACTCTTCTTTAATTTTATCATGTAGTTATTAAAAAAATGCTAAAACTATAAGAGATATTCACTTCAAAGTTCATATACCCTTAATAAAATAAAATCTCAAAATGAAAGAGATGTTTTAAAATTTTATTTAATTTTGAGAACAATAATTAAAAAAAATATTCAAAATAAAAGAGATGTTCAATTCAACTTTAATTTATATAATGCTCATAAAATAAAATAAAAATCAGAATGAGTTAAAATTTGAAACAAGATATTATTACAATAGAAAATAGAAAATATGTTTAACTTTTTTTAAAATTAATGCAATATTATTAAAATAAAATGTAAAATAAATACTATTGAAAAAAGTAAGTGTTCAATGGAAATGGTGTTTAACAATTTTTTAGTTTAAAATAAAATGCTCACAATACAAGATGTATACAACTCAATTTTGATTGGTGTAATGCTCATAAAATAATTTTGATTGGTGTAATGGTTGAAAAACACAGATAAAATATAATTGAACCATATTTTATCTGTGTTTTTTAAGAATGATCCGAAGTGTTTTACACATATGCCCTTTTTATAAATATCCTATTTGGAAATATGGTTGAAAATAGTCAAAACATGTCATCAAATTCTGGAATGTACTTTCAATGAAAAATAAAAAAATATGGAATGTACATGTGCCATTTGTTTAAAAACATCGTAATGGTATTCCATCTTCAATTATTCGTTCATGATCGACTTTGGACATTTTCCATTTTCTAACTTTATTTTATTTTATTGAATTTCTATTAATGTTATGCGCGTTGCACATACCAAATGACTATATTGACAACTTGTGACATCTGACTGGTAGTCTTGAAAGTGAAGATGAGTATCAGTTTGATGGGTTTCTTGAAAAAACTATCCTTTCAATACAATGGATCCTCTTTCATATATAAAACCGTTATCATCAAAATCTTCTAATAGCCTTATTTTTTGTTCCATGCATCGCATCAAATAATATTTCATGTTTTTAGTGTTGTCTACAGGTGCAACCATGGAAAAAACATCTCTTGCAAATAATTGGATATATTGGACAACAAATAGTTTGTGTTATATTATCACACAAGTACATCTACAAGTTATTTGAAAAAAATTAAACATAAACATTACCTTCTCTAACAAGATCAAAAACTCTATCGCCATCAACTGACACTATAGTTTCATTTGATTCCATATCCTCTGATCTTGCAAGTGGCATTTTCCCTTTTACATTAAGTTTGGTATGTCTCCAAGCTTTAACATATCTTGCATTTTCGTTTTCACAAATATCTATGGATTTTGTGTCCTCTATGCAAACTAAACAAAAACAAGACTCATTTCTTCTATCAAATGCAAACACATTTTGAAAACATTTTGTTTTAACTGAATTTATTTTTTGTCCCAGGTATTGTACTGACGTCATATGAGATTGATTTATTTACATCTTGGATTCCAACATAACAAAAAAACCTGCACAAGACAAGAACTTGTTAACTTGAAATCTCTCAAGAAAATGATTGAAGTTTGAATATAAATGTTCAAAAAAAAATATCTTGTGCACATGTGTAACATTTATATATAGACACACCTACGCACATCCCTTGAAGGATTATATTCATGGCTTAGTGCCATTTTTCACCATTCAACAAATTTTTCAGTAGATTCAAATCGATCGGTATGAGGGTTCAACTGATACCTTCGAAGTACTCGTTTTATACATGCCCCTGCACCATCGTGCTCTCCTTTTCCATGACCAGTCTCAAAAAATTTCCAACAATGTGTAATGTTTAATTTTTTATGAAGACGACATAACCAATAGAATGATCATGAAGATTTGAACTAACCCTCACACCCATCTAACCATATCCAATGTCGATCGAATCTGATTTCGTGTTCTTCCAATGAATCATAAAATTTATCAAAACAATGTTGTACATACTGTGTGTCATGTGCTCGATCATCACTTATATAAAACTGATATTCTTTAATAACATGTCGATTGTCATTGGTGCTTTCTATGTTATTCAGAATCCATTGAGCATGTCTATATAGAACATGGACAAATATTGTGACTTGATCTGAATGATAATATTCACTCTGTGTTTCTTTTTGTGCAGCGAATGTGTAATTCTCTGTAAAATCAACTATAGACAAAATTGTCCCTGGTGGAAACATTTCACGGGATTGTTTGAATTGTAGATCTTTCCATCGATCTCTATGTGAATGCTTGGTGTATTTATAGGTTTCTTCCTCAAACTTCTTCAAAAAATCTATCACACAGATTTTATCTACCTTCAAATCAATCCTTTTGGAAATAACATTTGAAGAATGTGGAGCCATGTTGTTGATATATTCTTATCTCTTCCAATTGACTCTTATATTAGAAAATGATTAATCATTCATATCAATATGATACTTTGAATGAAACAAACTTAGATTTCCACAACGATCACATTTCTTTCCACCAACACATTTTTTTTGTAAAATAAATCATCATCTTCTCTTTCACATAGAATTTCAGATATAAAAACACCTGATGTGGAAGGAGGAGGTGAACCTGGCCATAAAGTTTTACCAAAATCCAAAAACGTGTTGTAATACAACTCAAATTCCACATGATAACGACAACAAAAGTGTCACGAACATTGATGGGTCTAACAAACCATGGTTTTGTTGCACAAATGTATTGATGGAAATTTTAACGTCCTTGTGCTCTTCTTTGAACTTATTGAACAACTCTATTTGTGTCATTGACAATATATGTTTTGGATGTTCTTCATATTGTTTTCGTGTTATTCTTCATCGCAACACGGTTCGACAACATAGGTATTCTAACAGAGGACAAACACCTTCAGTAACCACTCACGTAACCAAATTAAAGATCAACACACCGATGTTTTCACGTGGTAAAACCCCTATGGGGAAACATCCATGGCCCCAACCAAACGTGACCACTTGGAGCAGTTTATTAATGCAAAGAAAAAGATTACAGAGAGATTTTACCAGAGAGTTTCTCACAATCAATCATTGGAAAATGACCCTCCATGCTCTTTAAATAGAGATCATGGACCAATTAGGTGTTAATCCACGGATCAATGGTCATTAAGATCAAGTAGAGTATGAACCATCGGATCACTCTATGTCGGGAACATATCATGACCATCGAATTTCCTAACTACAAATGCATACTAATGCATACTAAAGAAACACACTAGAAAACACACTTTTACCTAACGACACAATAGACCAAGTAGATCTTACTAACTCCTAAGTGTCTAAATATCCTAACATCCCCACTTAAGAACAACTTGGGATAGGATTGAAGGATTTACAATAGTGACACAATAGGAGAAGGAAGGAGGCATTAGATCCTATCCCCCCTTAATGACAACTTCCTGAACTCCTAACATAGATTGAAGTTTGGAAAACTTCGCTTCTGTAAGAGACTTTGTGAAAATGTCTACAACTTGATCTTCTGTAGGGAAAAAGAGCACTTCAATAACTTGATCATGAATGAGCTTTCTGATGAAGTGCATGTGTAGCTCGATGTGTTTGCTACGTTGATATTGAACTGGGTCTTTGGCAAGATTGATGGCACTCTGATTGTCACACTAAAGGATGGTTGGATGTTGGTGCTAGAATCCAAACTCTGAAAGGATCTATTGAAGCCACATGGCTTCCTGACTTGCATTTACCACTGCTCGATACTCTGCTTCTACTGAAGAAAGTACAATAGCCTGTTGTTTCTTATAGGCCCAAGTGACAGGTCCTGAATCAAGGCTGAAAACATAACCTGTAGTAGACTTTCGATCATCAGGTTCACCGACCCAATCTGAATTAGTGAAACCAACCAATAAAGGAGTCCCCCTTGAACTGTAATGTATCCTGAACTGAACTGTACCATGAACATAGTGAAGTATCCTTTTAGCTAATTTCCAATGGATTTCATGGGGTGTTTGCATATATCGAGAAACAAGACCAACAACAAAGGAAAGATTAGGATGGGTATGAGTCAAGTATAAGAGGCTACCAACTAACTGATGGTATAGGGTGGCATCAATTTCAGGAGAAGTACAGGTGGCAGAAATCTTGACTCCAGACTGGAACGGAGAAGTGGTTGGTTTACAATCGTCCATGTGAAAGAGACAAAGAAGGTCACAAGCATAGTTAGATTGGGAAAGAAAAATTCCTTCATTGGTTTGCAAAACTTGGAGGCCAAGGAAATAGTGCAAAAAGCCTAAGTCTATCATTTCAAATTTCTTCTTAAGGATGGTTTTCACATGGTTTAAAAGTTTTGAGTCACTACCAGTAAGGATAAGGTCATCAACATAAATGACAAGGATTATGAGATGGATTCCTACTTTCTTGGTATAGACATTAGGATCATAATTGCATCTAGAGAATCTAGTGGCAATAAGAAAGCTATCCATTTTGTCATACCAAGCTCGGGGAGATTGCTTGAGACCATAAAGAGATTTCTTGAGGTGACAAACAAGGATAGAGTCATTCTAGACATAGCCAGGAGGTTGTTCCATGTAGATTTATTCTTGCAAATATCCATTCAAGAAGGCGGATTTAACATCCATCTGATGGACCTCCCATTTATGTGAGGCAGCAAGGGCAAGAACAAGGCGGATGGAATTCATTTTTTCTATAGGGGCAAAGGTTTCATTATAGTTAATTCCTTCAATTTGGGAAAATCCTTTGGCAACTAACTGAGCCTTGTGTCTTTCAACACTTCCATCTGATGCATACTTAGTTCTGTAGACCCATTTGCATCTAACAAGTTTTCTTCCTTTTGGAAGAGGTACAAGATCCCAAGTATCATTTTTCATTAAATAATGATACTCTTCATTCATTGTTGTATCCCAATCTGGATGACCTGAAGCTTCTGCAAATGTCTCTGGATCATGAGTTTCTGAAACTTGAGCCAAAAGAGAAGAGGCTCACTAGAACTGTGAACATGTCCGACATTGATCTGAAGGATCACCGACAAGATCACCAGCTGCTTCTCGTGTTGAACGGACCCATCTAGGAAGTGGTGGAGATGATGCTGGTTTAGGTTCAAAGGACTCATCTGGAGGAGAGTGAGAAGGTGGAGGTGGATTTTCATCCTTATTGTAATCATCTGAAGAAGAAACCAGATCATAAGAAGACACAAACGCCGAAGATGGCTCACAAGCCAAAGAAGGCACAATCATTGAAATAGGCTCATAGGCCAAGAGATTTTCATCAAATTTAACATCTCTTCTAATAATAATTTCATTACAATGTGATTGAACAAGTCTGTAACCTTTGACATTTTTAGAATAACCAAAAAATATACACTTCTCACTTTTAGGCTGCAATGCTTTCCTTTTCTCATCAGGAATGTGAGCCCATGTTATACTGCCAAATACATGGAAGTGACTTACATCTGGTTTAATTTTAGTCCAAACTTCTTTCGGTGTTATATTTTTAAGAGCCTTTGTGGGAGTGTGATTTACTATGTAATTTTCACAGATGATGGCTTCCGCCCAATACTTTAGACTTAATCCCTTAGATTGGATCATACAATTAGTCATTTCTTTTAATGTGCGGTTCTTTCTCTCAGCAACAACATTTTGTTGTGGTGTATATGGAACAATGTGTTGCATTTGGATTCCCTGTGTAGTGCAGTAGCTTGTAAAATTATTGTTCACATATTCGCCTCCATTATATGTTCTTAACCTTTGAATTTGATGTCCAAATTGCTTTTATACGAGGGCCTTGTAGGCCAAAAAATTGTCAAAAACTTCACTCTTGAGTTTCAAGAAGTAAACCCAAGTACGTCTGGAAAAGTCGTCAATGAAAGTTAAGAAATACTTGCACCCAGAAAAACAAGGAGAAGAAAGTGGACCACACAAATCACTGTGAACAAGTTGCAAAGGAACCGAGGCGTGCCAAGAGGCACGTTTGTCAAAGCTGTCTCTATGATGTTTGCCGAGAACACAACCGGCACAAACACCATATTTGCATGAAACAAGAGGAAGACCAGTCACCATCTGTTGATTACATAGTTGCTGCAATGAGCGATAGTTTAGATGACCAAACCGCTCATGCCAAAGTTTTCTCAAGTCATCGCTATGAGCAACAAAAACTGATGAAAAATATGATGACCCAAAGTTGTCAAACTTGTACAACCTGGTAATATCATCAGCAATTCCAGTTGCAAGAACATGCTCAGGATCTTTTAGATCCTTGATTACAACTTGGTGAGGTGAAAACTCAATGGTTTTACCTTCACCTGAATGAGTGATTTGATATACTGATAGAAGGTTACAAGAAAGACTTGGAACATATAATACATCATTGAAATGACCATTATCTACTTGAATTGTTCCATATCCTACAACACTAAAAGATCTATCATCACCAACAAATATTTTCTTGGTGTTACATTCATTTAGAGCAGAAAATATGGCTTTATCCTTAGCTATATGATAAGATGCTCCTAAATCAATAAGCCACTCATCAGAAGAAGAAGTAGTAGTAGAATTTGAATTGAAGGAGAAAACAAAAGTATAAAGTGCATGTCCGTGAGAAGAAGAAGTAGAATCAATAATGATGTTGTGCTTCTTCATCGTTGCTTCTAAAGATGTCATCTTCTTGAAACATTTGGACTCATCATGACCATATTTATCACAAAAGTTGCAATGTCTGTTAGTATTCTTACTTTTATATTTTTCTCCTTTGTCACTAGTAGGAGATGAAGCTGTCTGAGTAGGTTTGGGACCCTTATGTTGTTTTTTGTTGTAGCGAGGATGTTGCTTCTTGGGATACTTGGGTTTATCTTTATATTGGGAAACTAAGGCTTTGTTGGAGGGACCTGGAGTGTTAATCACTCCAAATTGTACAAGCTTATCTTCCTCTCGAATCAAAGAAACAAAAAAGGACTCAAGAGTGGGTTTTTCATAAGCTTCTTCCCCTAGAGCCTCTCTCATGTCATAAAAGGTAGATACAAACACAAAATATGCACTACCTATAAGATAGATGCAACGCTCGTCCTTCATCTTTATCTTAAATTCTTCACATAAACTTCTGAGTGTTTTAAACCTAGATAGATAGTCTCCAAGGCAAGAAAAATAATTTGGACTCAAGGTAAGTATTTGATTTTATAACTGTTGTGCTCGAATAATATTGAGTTTACCAAACACCGATTCAATTGTGTTCCAAGCTTCTTTGAGGTCATCAATATCTTGAAGGTGGTACCTTAAATCAAGAGAGATGGAAATTCCGATTAGTCCAAGTGTTTTTTCATTCCTATTATCCCACTTGGATTTATTATCATCATCAGTGGGTTCTTTTTCCTATCCGAAGGTAATCCGATACAAGCATTTACTTCTTAATAAATCTTCCATATGAGATTTCCATTGGAAGTAGTTGTTGCTGGTAAGAAAGATAGTACTTGTAGAATCCATATTAAATATGAAGATAATGTGGATTTTAAAAACTGAAACTGATGATTTGGATGGAAAGAGCTCAAAAAGTTATGCGGTTTTAAAAAAAATGGCACTGAAAACAGACTTCCTATGTTAGAGTTATGTCATTTTAAAAAAAGGCACAATCGGTAACCAAATGACCACGTGATTGTATAAGTTGTTTTATGAAGTGACCCACTTTTATAAAGAGAAGTGGGGATCACTTTTACAATGAAGTTACTTTATAATAGAAAAGTTGCATGTAAAATAAATAACTCTAAAATAAAATATTAAACCTACTTATAGAGATTCACTTTTATACTTGAAGTGAAATACACTTTACAATTTTAGCATGAACTTTTTCAAAAAAGGTAACAAAAGAGAGACTTGAACTCAAGACCTCTTACTTAATAAGGAAAATTTTAACCAAATGATCTAGAAAAACATATTGTAATGTTCAGAAGGAGTATTGGGGTTGTTGTTGTTGTTGTTTTTGTTGTTTTTGTTGTTGTTGTTGAAGATGGCCTTGGAGAGCATGTTAAAAAAAAACTTTTTTCACACAAGAAAAAAATTTCGCTTCTCGATGACAACAAGGGTTAGATCTCGGTTAGCTTACCTGGAAGATGCATCTTTTCCTATCTGTTTCTGATTTTTCGAGATCGGATAGGGAATGGGGAAAAGAGCATACGTAGATGTAAAAGAGTAGAAACCCAAAAATAAATAGAACAAAACCAAAATACTACTCTGCAAAAATTTTAAAAAATGTGTATTCAAGCTTTATACCTCCGGATCTGACTATAATGGTCGTATCTTGGGCAAACAAAAACCTTTTCGAGTGAAACAAAAAGTGTTCCTGACTGAAACGAGAGCTCTAGATGCAATGGAACAGTCCTTTTAACCCATAAATGTACGAAAATGATAGAAAGCAGAGATGAGGCAACTCGGCTTCACGATCTCGATTTTCAACAGGAGCGGGTCTTCAAACAGGATCTGATACCATTTTGAACACATAGGTATTCTAATAGAGGATGAACACCTTCAGTAACCACTCACATAACCAGATCAAAGATCAACACACCGATGTTTTCACGTGGTAAAACCCTACGGGGAAACATCCATGGCCCCAGCCAACGTGGCCACTTGGAGCAGTTTATTAATGCAAAGAAAAAAATTACAGAGAGATTTTACAAGAGAGTTTCTCACAATCGATAATCAACAAATGACCCTCCATGCTTTTTAAATAGAGATCATGGACCAATTAGGTGTTAAGCCATGGATCAATGGTTGTTAAGATCGAGGAGAGTATGAACTATCAAATCACTCTATGTCGGGAACATATCATGACCGTCAGATTTCCTAACTACAAATGCATATTAATGCATACTAAATAAACACACTATAAAACACACTTTTACCTAATGGCACAATAGACCAAGTAGATCTTACTAACTCCTAAGTGTCTAAATATCCTAACAAACACATCCCTTGTATGTGGTGAAACATGAGATTCTTCCAACCAATAATTATAGGTTAATTCTTTAACATTTTATGCAAGTATATCTTTGTAGGGTTGTCTAGAAATCATTGTCCAAAAAGCCAATTCATTATTTACATCTATTTGCAATCGAAATTTTCTATGTTTGTGCAATGTTTTTCTTGACGTTCCCATCGTTTTTGCCATGTGTTGTGTCAAACGATCGCTTATATTGCTAGATGAAACAATTGATGTTTGTATCGCTCTATGTGCAACACAGACATCTTCTTTTCAATATTTTCCAAAATCTTTTAATATACTAGTTATATTGTTAAAGACATTCTGTTTCACCTTTGTATCCTTTGTCGACTTTTGAATACCCAATAATGATGTAGCTTCTTTTAACTTTCTTGAATTCATTAGACAAAGTAAAATTTGAGCTTGAACTGTTACTAATTCATCTTTGAAAAAAGTATTATACATATTCTTAGTTCGATATCTTATATAATGCTTATCTTTTTTCTTCCCAAATTTGTCAGTATCAATATTTTCTAATATTTCATCATCAATGTTGATAGATTCCCCAGCATATTTTGATTTAAAGTTTATATTAAAAAACATAACTCGAACACAAATTCACTAAACTATATATACTTGAGTGTTCATCTTGTATTATATAAATTTATGTACATACCTATAGGTGATTCGTCTTCTACTTCAATTTTGGTTTCAACGTCTTCTGCTTCAATTTCGGTTTCAACACCTTTTGCTTCAATTTTGGTTTCAACGTCTTCTTTGACATTATGAGACAGATCTATTCATGTTTTTTGAAAAAAAATCAAATTGTAATTACAATCAATTATATTATTTACAATATTTTAAATTTGAATTCTATACTTTGAATTCTGTACTTTCTGAATACAGTCCCAATGTGTGTCGTGTGCTCGATCATCATATGTGCATGCATACATGGTTGAACTTCTTCTTGTTGAAAATCTCTATTGACATTATCATCATTTCTTTCTTCAATATTTGCACGTTCTCGTTTCTTTCTCCAATAAATCTCTCTCCTTTGTTCTTTTTGGCAAGTATCATTTCGAGTGCGATCAAATTTTCTCTTGCACAAACTTTTGTTTCCCATGAATTTTATAGTTATTTGTAAAAGATATGTTCAACAAAGACTTCATCTTGAAAAAATTCGGAACATTTATTTTTCAACATATAAATTGTTATTCCAACAAAAACTTGAACAAACATCAATTATCTTATTGAACAAAAACCAAAAAGATGATTCAAAACTTTGTTTAAGTGCTCTAGAAAACCATCATGTATCGATATCGATCCTCCAATTAAGCCTATGGAACAAAGGTAAGAAATAAAAAAAGAAAAGAATACAACTGCAATCTGTAACATAAATGATTTGAAATCCCTATCCCCGAGCTCATATCTATCTGTTCATCCAATGAATTGTGTTAAATGTGTTCGACCAAAATCCTATTTATACAATTTGGCGCGAAATGAAACGATACGACGTGTCTTTTCATTTTTTTTAACCGACGAAATTCTCTCAATAGGATTTCGGCCGAAAGAAGTTTTTTTCAGCCGAAAACCTTGGAAACCGTTCAGTTTTGACTATTTCTGTTAGAATTTAGTCTTTCAGATGAAATAATATTTTTTCGACCCAAAACATGAAATTGGGACTGAAAACAAAAACCAGAGAATTTCCCCAAACTTACTTGAACTTCGGAGGTTGTAATAATTTGGTTTCAAAAATGACACCATCATTTCCAAAATTGAATCTACTTTCAATTCCTATAATTTGTTTTCATTTTCTTTATTTTTATCTAATTTTATTTCATTTTAAAAAAAAATCACTGCATAATAATTTCAGCAGACATTATGATTGGGTGAAATGAAATATTTGTATCTCTAAAAATATATAGTGAAAAATTTAGAAAAAAATATTTTCATAATCCTTAAACTGTTCTTTTCAAAAGGTTATATTTAGGTTTTAGTTTTAAGTAAAAATTAAGATAGATACAAGGTGTAAAAAAACATGTGTTTAAAATCTGCAACGTTTTCAGCTTAGTCAACTTCAAAAAATTCTAGAAATTATAATATTCACCCAGTAGATTCAAAATTATAGTCATAATAAAATAGAGTCTCTGATTGTTGCAATATATTTCGTTTCTTAAAAACATAAGTTTAATAATAGATTCATTGTTGTAGGAAAAAGTAACTCATTATCATTCCTTTCATGTTTAAGGAACATATTGTTAAACAATTGTCAAATTGACATATCAAATCGTGATAAAAAAAAATTTGAAAGATAGTCATTGGAAAGCTAACAAAATTCTTCACAAGTTTTGTTTTTACTGTAAAGTGAAATTCTAAATAAAAAAAATACTTTTGTATGCCAGAAGTGGAAGAAATTGTGAAAATACAGTTTTTTTTCTCATAAAACAAGCAAAAGTGTAACCCATCTTTATGATTTCACCCACTACTCATCACAAAAACACAATCCAATCAGGCTTGTGCAAATGGTAAGGAGGGAAATGCATGGCAGAAAAGATATTGAAGCTCAAAACTCTATAAACACAACAACCTTGTCACTTATGCAACTATATGCAACTTATGAAACTATGCAACTATATTGCAACAATGCAACTTATGCAACAATGAAACTTATGCAACTTATGCAACTATGCTACTATATGAAACTATATGACAATTTCGTATGCAAATATGCAACTATATGCAACTATGCAACTATATGCAACTTATCGTCAGACTTGTGCAAATATAAATGAACTATTCATCACGAAGACACAATCCAACCGGGCTTGTGCAAATGGTAAGGAGGGAAGTGCATGGGAGAAAAGAGATTGAAGCTCAAAACTCTATAAACACAACAACCCTGTCACTTATGTAACTATGAATCTATATGCAACTTATGCAACTATATTGCAACAATGCAACTTATGCAGTTGTGCAAAAATGCAACTTATGCAGCTATGCAACAATATGCAACTTATGCAACTATGAAACTATATGCAACTTATGCAACTATATGCAATTATATGACAATTTCGTATGCAACTATATGCAAATTTATGCAAAAATGCAACTTATGCAACTATATGCAACTATATGAAAATATGCAACTTATCCAACTATATGCAACTATATGCAACTTTATGCAACAATGCAACTATATTGCAACTATATGCAACTATATTGCAACAATTTCGTATGCAACTATATGCAACTAGGCAACTATATGCAACAATGTAACTTATCATGTTTTTTAGTGACTATATGCAACTATATTGCAACTATATGCAACTTATGTAACTATATGCAAATATGAAACTATATGCAATTATATGCAACTTTATGCAACTTATGCAACTATATGCAACTATATTGCCACTATATGCAACTACACCTATATTGCAACTATATTGCAACACTTTTGTATGCAACTATATGCAAATATGAAACTATATGCAACAATGCAACTTATCATGTTTTTAGTGACAATATGCAACTATATGCAACTTATGCAACAATGAAACTTATGCAACTATATGCAACTTATGCAACTATATGCAACTTTATGCAACAATGCAACTTATGCAACTATATGCAACTATATTGCAACTATATGCAACTATATGCAACTGTGTTGGTACCACAAACGTATATTGGCACGATAACTTATCTTCCTTTTTTAATGAGTGTAGGTACCACCAAATAGGTATCTGTCAGATCTATATTCCTTGAGTGATGATAAAGATATACTAAGATAGGTTGAAAGTGAGATGTGTTGTACTAGATCTACCGGTTCTAGATCAACTAAATTTGAAAAGGTAAGGAAAAGATTTTGTATACGCATGCAATTTTGTATTGCCAACGGAGGGTCATGTAATTATGATGCTGAGTGCATAGGTGAAATTGAGTTTCCCTTGAGGTATAAAAATCTAGTGCAACGATGGACACCTAAGGAGCTACCTGAAGTGGACATATATTTCTTCATTAGTGGGAGGATGTATCACATTTCTCCTTCATCTTTACATGGATTGGGGTTATTTTCCATGGATGGCATAAAGGTCAGCTATGGCACTGTAACTGAATTGATGGAGTATGTCGTACCATTATACAAATACAATCACTGGTTGATGTTGGTCTGATATACATGAAGTATGCAGAGATACGGAGTTGCCACAAATTATATACAACTTGTAGATAACAATCAAAATAAAGGGGCAACTATGTATATTGATGGAAGGCCAAAATCTATTGGAAACATTGCGAGCTTTATAAATAGTAAACGACCAGTGGCAAAAACTAAGAAACTGAATTGCATATATGAGGGACGCGAAGGAATTCATATATTTGTATGTGCAGCAAAAACAATAGTTCCAGGTGAAGAGTTGTTGATCGATTACAACTTAAATCGAATAGATGGGGGGGTGCGGCTATGGGGGTAAATATCTTACATACCATTCAACTCAACCTTTGATCAATCATTATTACAATTTATCATTGCAATATTTCAATTTTTTACTGCATATATTTCATTTTTCATTATTTATTTTCTGATATTACTGCAATATTTCATTTTTTTAATGTTATAATTACTTTCATAACTCTTGTTGATTAATTTATTGTGTCAACATCTATCTAGGGTGACTGTGAGATATCACATGATACATCTATTCAGGGTGACCGTGGAAAGGCACCCAATGTGCCTCAATAGGTAAATGATAAATACAGTAAAAACTTATGACTACAACAACTAAATTTCATAAATTTCATTATTTTTTCTCACATTACTGCAATATTCCATTTTTTTAATGTTACAGGTGAATTTCATAACTTTTGTTAATTGATTTATTATGTCAACTTTTGTCCAGGGTGACCATGGCAGAAAATAATCCGCTACATCTGTCCAGGGTGACCGTGGAAAGGCACCCGTTGTGCCTCACCAGGTAAATGTTAAATACAGTAACAACTTATGACTACAACAACTAAATTTTTTAAATTTCATTTTTTTTTTTTCTGATATTACTGCAATATTTCAGTTTTTTAATGTTACACGCGAATTTCATAACTTTTGTTGATTGATTTATTGTGTCAACATCTGTCCAGGGTGACCATGGCAGAAAATCACTCGCTATATCTATCAAGGGTGACCGTGGAAAGGCACCTGTTGTGCCTCACCAGGTAAATGTTAAATACAGTAACAACTTATGACTACAACAACTAAATTTCTGAAATTTCATTATTTTTTTTTTCTGATATTACTCCAATATTTCATTTTTTAAATGTTACAGGTGAATTTCATAAATTTTGTTGATTGATTTATTGTGTCAACTTCTGTCCAGGGTGACCATGTCTGAAAATCACTGCTACATCTGTACAGGGTGATCGTGGAAAGGCACGCGCTGTGCCTCAGCAAGTAAATGTTAAATATAGTAATAAATTATGACTACAATAGCTAAATTTCTCAAATGTTAAAGTTCATCTCATTAATTTTATTCATCAATGTATTGTGGCATGGTCAATGTGGGAAGGCTCCCACTGAGGATATTGATGAGGACGAAATATTTTATTTCACTGACCCAATGACAACTGTAACGAAGGCCTTGAAGAAGGCTAACATAGAATATCTAGGTTTTCTTAGCAAAAGACCCTGGACAAATGAGGATAGGTCAAGAATTGTAGAGCTACAAAATACAATAACTAATTTTGGGGTAAGTGGCATATTCACATATTTTTATCAGCTTTGACAATTTCATATCTGTTTTTTTTTTTCTATTTTCTATGTGATCCGATAAAGTAATTTTTTCCGTTTGTAGGAGTTTTTAAACCCCATGCGCCAGGAACCTACGGATCCTGCAACTGCTATAGGTAGCAGTGATGGTCCAATGAAAAACAAATGTCGACATAACAAAGTGCAAGTGAGGCTTTTTGAGCCTCTCAAGGTTCCCCTTGAATCCATTGATGAGTGCAATGATTTTGACCAGCATGACATGCCGGAGCATGATGAGCCAGAGCCTGAGACTCCACATGACTCTAGAGAGGAACATACTGTAGATGGAGAGGAAACTATTCTGCATGGAGCAGAACGAATTAAAAGCTATGGATCACTAGATGTCACCTTTTTGGTGGATGATGCATGTGTTCCGATCAAGATTCAGAAGATTGTAGGTAATTGTTAATTAATTGATTCATTTTTTTCATGAAATTGAAATGGACATTTGTTGAGATTATTATAAATTAATGGATAACACGTTTCTACAGGAAACAATGCTTTTTATAGAAACTTAAATGACAAAGAATTGGAGTTTCTTGGCCCCACCATGCACACATGGTGGAATGACCAAGATTACAAAAATAAAGATGATTTAATAGACCACATGGTATACGTGTTCGACAACACTTTCAACAAGAAAGTGGTTACAAACTTATCCGGCGAGAATTTAAAATATACCAGGGCCCAGTATAGGGAGAAATTGCAATTAGACCTCAAGCATGAGCACCCTCCCATGGTTTCGAAGAAAGAGTGAAAGGCCCTGATAGAGGATGCAAAGGATAACTTGTTTAAAAAAAAAGGAAGACATCCATGAGCTGGTCAAGCAAGGTACAACACATGTCATATTATTAGTGAAATATGATCATTAATGTTTTTCTTTCCTGTTTTAAGTAACAATTCCGATATCTAATGTTTTTCAAAAATTACATATGTAGGCTACCAGACACCTCCAAAGAAACCAAGGCCAGAGTGGAAAAACATGGGCAACATAAACTAGGCCAAGGTGGCTATGGAAAACTAAAAGCCTGAATTGTAAGATTTAAATGATTAACTGTGGTTAATATTTATTTAACAGTAGCGAACAAATATATGTTTTTTTCATTGGTATTTTTAATGGTGTTATGCATTGCAGTTAAATATGTTTGAAACTGCTTCCACCGAGGAGGACCTAAATCTTGGTTACAAGCACAGTTTTAAAAGTGTGATTGAATATAGAAAAATCTTGGGACAGACTCCTATCTCCCCAGCCACACAAGTAAATAAAATGAATAAGGAAACGACAATAGCATGCTTGTAAAGTCTACTCGTATTTTATTATATCACCCTTAACTAAGTATTTATGTTTGTTTTCAAGAAACAGTGCTACCGCAGCAGTGAATCTAGCGGTATTTAGTAGACAACACGTCATACAAGGGTGCACATGTCCAATGATAGTGGGGAGTAGAGTACCCATTCCGGTATGTATGCTTCAGAATTAAAAATATTTACTGTGATTGTAGATATTTATTTTCTGACTTATACTTATATATTATCTTCTCAAAATTGAAGAGCATGTATCTTAGGAGGGTGAACTGTGAGAGTAACCAAGTGGACAAGAAATTAACGCACCAACTGTCACAACTACACAGACAGGGAAAGAGAAATAGTGTAATGTTAATCAAAATAATGAATTAGTTATTTCAATTATATCTCAACATATCAATATGATCATTTTCGTTGTTGCAGTTCATGACCCTGCACAGATGCCTCGACACCCTTCTCAGCAATGTACCAGAAGTATGGTACATGAGTGCATGGAAACACAAACAATAGAAGGACAGGGCACATGAAATACAATGTCCTTGGATGACTATGATACCCCAATTGTCAATTTTATGAATGTAAAAAAACATAAATCAAAGAAAAATTAGATGTATAAATTCATGACTTGTATTTAGATGTTTATCGATGTTTATATGTTCATATGTTTTGATGACTATCCTAGTTATGCATGAATGTCTATATGTTTTCTATATAAACAAAATNTTTGTTGGGTATGGGTAATTCAAAGCGATGTGAGGGGAGGGGAGGGGACATATGAGCTTCCACCTTCACGTGGTTGGCCCTGTTCAGTAGAGAATAACCTATTCTCGAAACAAAGAGAAGATCATTAAGGTATGCGACCACTTAAGTTTATTTTAGAGTATTTTACATAACTAAATGCATGTTTATTTGCTTATATATTATTTACTCATATAAAGAATTTGTCTTTTATGATTCATGCAGGTCTTGGTGATGGAAATGCATCTCATGGAAAACTCTTCTCAATTTGTATGGGCTAATGGATCCGGCGAAAGGAAAATGATAAGGTAATGGTTTTGACGTGTTTTTTAGAGCAGACTTTATACTAGTAAAAGTTCACAATCCTCATGAAAGGATATAATTGTTGATACTGAGAGGGGGGTGAATCAGTATCAAGTACAATTTAAAAACTTTTTCAACTTATACTTAAAACATTCAATTATATCCAATGAGAAATGAACAATAGTATAAGAGTTACGCCAATACACCACAATACACCATGCACAATATATGAGAGATAATCAATAGTTATTGTTCAAGGGAAGTAATGACTTCCAAAGGTAGCTACAGCTTCCAAATGTAAAGGGAGGGATAAACCTGCAAGAGGAATATACAATACTCCAATATCAAGAGAGTATTTAACTCTCCATCCTTTCCCCTTAATTCCACCCAAAAACAAGTTATAGAGAGAATGGTAGACTTTGTTCAATTCAGGTTTATTCAGGAGACCGAACTTGCACAGAATGCCCCGCGCTCAATATTTAACATCAGATTCTGAAACTTGCACAAAATAAACTACGGTCTGTATTTTTTCCAATGCAATTTGTCCCACTTCATTTGGATTCTCTATGAATAATTTATGATTGTTTTACCCGGAACACTTGTTTATTGACTAGCTTCAGGACTAGTCAAAAACCCTATCTTCCACGGAGTGTATCTCCATAATTCTAGCGAATCAAGAGCTAAAATTTTTACCACGGGTACCTTGATATGTCTTCTCAATACCATAGCAATGTAACCATCTAAATGTTTCTAGAAAACAAGTTATATCAAAAATGGTAAGATGACCTGAAAATAACATACCTTAGAACACATCACCAAAAGACTTCATCCTCGCTTGAAATCCAGCCTTCTTTACTTCTGATTTTCTATGAAATTCAACTTGTATCAAATGAATGTATAATTATGTGTATCTATACCATTTATGTCACTTCCTTTTAAAATTAGGGCCGACCTGACACTTTCTTATTTTGTAATTCTTTTCTTTAATTATCTTCAGGGCCTACATGTACTTCCTTCTTCAATTCACTTTGTCATCTTCAAAAATTCATTTCTCCTCAACCATGAGGATCCACGTGACGTGCCACAT
>JASDQU010736780.1:380637-412218 GCA_032191745.1 Picea mariana | reverse complement strand
TCTCAAGGGGAGGGGCATGTTAAGCCCTAATATTGGCTCATTACCCCTTAATTGGGGCATATTATATTAGTAATGTTATTTTATTTATGTCGGCTTTAGGCCATTAGTTGTAATTATACCTCCTAGTCTCCTATATATACCAAGGAGACATTTTCATTTTGAATGATCTTGTACTTGAACATTTAAGTGGGGTAAAAGGAGGTTGCCCCCTCGAAGAGGCTTATTATATGAAATTATCTCTTTTTCAAGGCGTTGAGTACTTTTCCTGAGGTTTTTCTATGCTATATTGATGTTTGGTTCTTAACACATTAAGGGTTAAAGTTGTCAAGCTTAGCAAGAACGTTGAAGAGAAAGAAAGTTCCACATCATAAAAAAAGAAATTTGAAGAGAAAGACTACAGGTTACCAAAAAGGAAGAATGAAGAGAAGACTAAGAGTTATGTAGAAGTCATCAAAAGCTCTATCAAGAATAAAGAATGCAAGCCCTCCAAAGAGAATATTCCAGAAATGAAGAAGACTCGAGAAGAAGACTACAAAAGAGATGGATATCAAAGAAGACCTTCCACTTCCAGGTATCAAATAAGATTCAATCATGATTAAGGTCAGCCAAGGCAGGAATTCAAAAGGACTACACCACAAAGAAGATCATTCACTCCTAGGTATGTAAAAACAAATTATGGTCATTTTTTAATTGTACTAACTTTGGACATAAAGTTGTAGATTGTGGGGCTTATGGAAGAAATGTTCAAGCAAAAAATGTTTATGTGGCCCCACATAACATTGAATGTTACAAATTCCACAATTATGGTCACATAGCTCGGAATTGTAGAATCATGATAGAGACTTCCATGAAATAAAACATCTATGTCAAATACACAAAGTTTTGGAGAAGAAAAGAAATACAAGAAGAGCAGGTGAATAAAGATCAAGTCCCAAAGATCATAGGATTTGAAGTAGTGCGAGAAAGAAAAGAAGAGAAGGTGAATAAAGAACAGGTCCAAGAGATTGTACTTTCAGGAATTGTACTACAAGATCATAATCAATACACAAGAAAAAAGGAAGAAGTCAGAGTTCAGAAAGATGATGAATCTACAGAAGAAGAGGAAGATTACTCTACATCAGAGTGGGCATTTTTCTGAGCCAACCAGTTTGGAGACTCCCAATAAATATGAATATTGAATAGGGGGAGTCGGTGCAGTAGCTACCACAAATCAAATAACATCCTTCGAGCATATTGAGGTTTTTGCAGAGATAGATTTAGAGCAGTCATATAGTAGAAGTACAGAATGACAGATTGATCGATTAAGAAGCAGTATTCTCATGTAGATATCAGAGGAATATCATTGACACACTTTATAGGAATGGATATATTCATTACAGGTTCGAGGATGTATTGCAGATCAGTGGACATATTTTATTCAGTATGAGAAATAGGAATATGTGATTATCATTTCCAATAGAGAATCCTTTATGATAGTACAATGACAGATGGGTCAGCATTTTCGACAGTTGAGTAGAAGAGTTAAGGACAACTTATGAAATATGGACAGAGATGGATGTATGAGATCATTGGCAGGTCTAGACAGATATATGACAGAGCATATTTACAATTGGAATCAATGGAATCAATCGGTCACAAGAAAACAAGTAGTAAAAGGCATAGTAGAATAGGGAAAGAGAATCCTTCAACAGAAGCTATATCATCAGAGGGACATTGTTGAATAGTATGGTCATTAATGTTTAAACAATGAACATGACAGATCATTTGAAGACAAGAAATTTTGAATTATTTTTATATATGTCAGATAATTACAAGAGGAAACACCAATGGACAATTAGAAGCACTAGAAAAGAAGAAAGGAAAATTATACAAGAAGTCTTACGTTGATCAACATGATCTTTTTCAAAGAAGTAAAGGGAAGAGAAATCATTAGAGAAATAGATCAGGAAATAAATGTTATAAGCATGCAAACAGGGGAGGACATACCGACAGGGGGAGTTATCCTTTTTCCCATGATGTCAAAGGGAGAGAAAGTGAAAGGTCATAAGAGAAAGAGTCAAGTGCAGGTATACTTTCAGGGGGAGTCACTCTTTTCTATTAAAAGAGAATAGGAACTAGGAGAAAAACATGTGAAGAGAAATAACAGAAGCATGAAGACAAGGGGAGAAACCCCAAGGAGAGATACCCTTTTCCATTGATGTCAAAGGGGAAGAGAGAGAAACATTGATGAGCAGCGATGATCACAGGGGGAGAATGAGTATTGAAGTATGAGTGTTTCCATCAATGTTGGTGTTTCCATCAATTCCAAAGGAGGAGATTGTTGGATAGTTTATTTTCATTGATGTCAACCCTCAGAGCATTCAAGATACCCCAGAGTTGTGAATGAGATTGATGGTAAATTAGTTGTCATTAATGTGAACGATAGTGGTTTATGTCAACAGATGTGATGGGTGTATTTGGAGAAGTCTCCAAAGTGGTCCCCTTGTGGCATAGCTCTAAGTATGTCCCTCATGGGATGACGCTTTGAAGAAGTCTACAAGAAACCCATAGGTGTGGTCATGAAGCCAGAGGTTTTTTGGGGAATAAGGACATGAAGGAAAATGTAAATGTAGGTAACACAGTTATAGATGGATAGTCCTTATCGTTTTCTTTTTGGTGATAGGTTGTACACCACGTGGTTCCTCACAGTTGAGGAGTTATGGCCTTGTGAAGTTAGAAGCCCCAAAGAATGGTCAAGAAGCCCCTAGTTGGTTACAAGTATTTAATGAAAGGGTAAAGTGGTTGCAACAAGAAAAGTCAAGAAGCCCCTAAGATTAAGAAAAGAGGTTACCTAGCAAAAGTATAAATACACCTCAAGGAGTCATTCACAAGTACATTCACATAGACTTTCATTGAATATATATCTTGTGAGCAAGTGATATTTTGGATAGTTTGCGACGGTGAAATTTGAGGTAGAGACAAGTGAGAAGTGTAGGAGTTTATGGGTTGCAAAGGAGAGAAATACAATTTGAGGAAACCCTAGTTTGGTTGACCCACGTGGATCAGACCACTAGTGTCCCACAAGGCATCCTCATGGGTTTCCTAGGGCATGTCACGTGAGGCATCGCGTAACAAGTAGTATTTGTCCTGCGAAGACAAGACAGAATTGGGGAGAATATTGGTACCGGGTTGTTGAAGGTTGTGGAAGAGTTACAGTCCAGTATTACATTACAGTAGGTCAGATACAAGTTATAGGTACACTCATGTCATTATTTATTATGCTTGGTTATGGTATGGTACATACTTGAAAGGCATGTTTGGTTGATGGTGCACCTTGGTGATGTTATGGTACATTGATTAGAATTATCAATGGCTATGTTATTATTTGGTTTGGCTACATGGTGATGATGCTATGGTACATGCGTGAGGCTTGTTCTTGGTATACTCTTGAAGCATTGGCATATGATGTATGGTTGGTATGTTAGAGGCCTATCATTGTTATTGATACATTGTTGAGGAATACACTTGGTATATGGAAGCACATGTATGATATACATCTCTTGGTGAAGTTGGCACTTAGTTGAGGTACAAAATTGATAGTACTTACTTAGTATATCTTATGGCATGTGGTGTATGGCATGAATGAGTGATATGGTGTATGATTGAGATACATTGTTGGTACATGGTATGGTACAGGTGTTGATGTACATGGTTGATACATGGTATGGTACAAGTGTCGATGTACATGGTATGGTACAAGATTGATATGTGGTATGGTGTTGATGTACATGATTGATAATTGAGGTACATGATACATGTGTCTATGCATGGTTGATGTACTTCTTGTGGTACAGGTTGTGGTACATGGTTGATGCTTGGTATGGTATAGGTTGATGGTTTGGTACATGGTTGAGACACATATCGTGTGATGGTATATTGTTGGTGATATTGGTACATGCTTTGTAGAGGCATGTGGTAGTGATGTTGGACATCTAGTTGAGAGGTGTTTGTGGTATATGATCCATGTGAGAGGATCTGGTTGAGTATCGATGATAGTGACAGGTTGGATAGGTTGATCAGTGGCAGGTTGAGGTGACAGGTTGGATATTGTAACAAATTGATAGATTACAGGTTGATGTGACAGTGGTAATGGCAGTGACAGTGACAGTGGTAGTGACAATGGAAGTGATTGTGGTAGTGACAGCTAGTCTACATTTATATTTCAGGGTGATAGGACGGGGCAAGGAAATGGGGTTTTATACTCCTTCTAGTTGGATCTGTAGAATCAAGGAGTTGGAGCTTGAGAATCAGGGGGTTGTAGCCTCCTTCTGGTTGGAGCCAAATAATTGAGAGAGTTGTAGCTTCCTTCAGGTTGGAGCCTAAAAATTGTGGGGTTGTAGCATCCTTCTAATTGGAGCCAAAGAATTCAGGGATTTGTAGCTTCCTTCAGGTTGGAGCCTAGAAATAGGGGGTCGTAT
The DNA here is from genome assembly GCA_032191745.1 of Picea mariana. Classification (NCBI taxonomy): domain Eukaryota; kingdom Viridiplantae; phylum Streptophyta; class Pinopsida; order Pinales; family Pinaceae; genus Picea; species Picea mariana. Next base: position 407,761 of record JASDQU010736780.1, on the reverse strand, counting down.
CCTCCTTTCAGTTGTAGCTGGAGAATTGGGAAGTTGGTGCTTCCAATGAATGTATTCTTTTGATATATAAGAAAGCATTTTGTGGTTTTCTCCCATTTGGGTTTCCACGTAAATTCAGRTGTATTGTGTATTTAATTTGATGTTGTTGATGTGATGCTCTTATGTTTATATGCTCATGATATATTGAATTCAATTATAGATGATACAATGATGATATATTGTTGATAAAGTTGAAGATTATATATTGTGGTTAAAAGTGGTAAAAGTGTCCATATTGATTCACCCCCCTCTCTCAATATTCCAACACAAGCATGTATATGATTGGCCCTATTATGTCCAATATCTCAAATGGACCACATAATATGGCTACTAGATTTATACAATTTCCCAACATTAATGAGCTCTTCTTGGGCTTCACTTTCAAAAGCACATGCTCTCCCACTTTAAATCATCTAGTTATCTTATTATTATCTGCAAAACTCTTTTTTTTATCTTGTGATAACTTCAAATTCTATTTAATTTTAACCATCTGGTCTCCCATATCCTTGACCAATTATGGCCCAAGTACCACTCTATCTGTTGGGTTATCCCAACTCACTGGAGTATTGCATTTTCTACCATATAAAGCTTCAAATGGGATCATCTTCAATGAAGCTTGATGCCCATTATTGTACGCAAACTCAACCAAATTCAAGTAATCTTCCCACTTGGATGGTTTATCTATCACAAACATTATCAACATGTCTTCAATCACTTGGTTGAATCTCTGTATATTCTCATCTAACTGTGGATGATATGTTGTACTAAAATCCAGATTTGTACCAAATCCTTTAAATAATTCCCTCCAAAATTTTGAAGTAAAATTTGTATCTCTATCTGAAACAATTTCCTTAGGTATTCCATGTAACCTAGCAATTTCCTTCATGTAAATTTCTGCAATATTAGTTGTTGTATGAGTCATCTTTACTGGAAAAAAAAATGAGCAGCCTTTATCAATCTATCCACCACTACCATTATTGAATCATGTTGCCTTGTTGTCCTGGTCAATTTAGTAACAAAATCAATGGTTACCACTTCTCATTTCTTCTCTGGAATTGGAAATGGTTGTAGCAAACTCGTTGGGTGTCTATACTCAACTTTCACTCTATGGCATTCCATACATTTGGCAATATTATCAACAACATCCTTCTTCATTCTTGGACAAAAGTATTGGCTTCTTATTGGTGCAATTGTTTTCTAGTAACCAAGATGCTTGGCATATGGAACATTATGCATTTCTTTTAATACAAAATTCCTAAGTTCTCCAAAATTAGGAACATAAAAAAAAATTATGCATAACTACTCCATCTTCCTTTATCTTATACTCTTTAAATTTTTGTTGTACATTTTATTGTTGTAAGATTTTTTTTATTTGTAGGTAATGATAGTCTATAACAGCAACATCTAAAATTATTCTCTCTAAATTTGATTGATTCATACTAATGGTTGTAGCATGCATGAGATGTACTCTTCTACTGAATGCATCAGCAACTTTATTTTCCTTTCCTTTGATATGCTTGATTTCAAAGTCATGCTCACTTAAAAATTCTATCCATCTTGTTTTCCTGGTATTTAAAGTTGGTTTCTAAAAAATATATTTCAAACCACTATGATTTGTCCTTAATTCAAATTTATTCTCCATGAGATAATGCCTCCACATATTCAATGCATGAGTTATGGAAACAAGCTCCAAATCACGTGTGGCATAATTCATCTCATGTTCTTTAAGCTTACTGGACTCATAGCTAATGACATGTCCATTCTGACTGAGGACTCCAGTAAGTCATTTGCATGCATTTGTGCATACCACAAAATTTTTATTTGGGTTAGCAATCTTCAAAATAGGTGCACTAATAAGTAACTCTTTCAACAAATTAAAAATTTATTCTCACTCTATTTTCCATTCAAACTTGATTCCCTTATTTTGTAAAGAGGTGATGGGATGAGAAATTTTAGAGAATTCATCTATAAAACTCTTGCAGTATCCAGCTAATCCCATGAAATATCTTACTTCTGAAACATTTCTTGGTGTTGGAAATCCTTTAATGGCTTCAATCTTCTCTGGATTTATTGTTATACCTTCCTCTAAAATAATGTGCCCCAAATAATGGATCTACTTTTGGTAAAAAGAACACTTGTTTAACTTGGCATATATTTGATGTTCCCTTAGAAATTGCAGCAACAATCTCAAATTATTGTCATGCTCTTCCTTTGAGTTAGAATAAATAAGTATGTCATCCAAGAACACAATGACAAACTTATCCAGATAAGTTATGAATATGCCATTCATTAAGAACATAAATATGGGTGGTGCATTGGTTAGTCCAAATGACACCACTACAAATTCATAATGTCCATACCCGGTTCTAAAAGTTGTCTTATCAATGTCTTCTTCCTTGATTCTCACCTGGTGATATCTTGATCTCAAGTCTATCTTTGAAAATTTATTTCTTCCTCTTAGTTAATCAAAGATTCCATCAATTCTGGGTAGAGGGTATTTTTTCTTCATACTGCCTTTATTCAACTATATAAAGTCAATGCATAATCCCAATGTTCCATCCTTATTTTTAACAAAGAGTATTGGTGCTCCCCAAGGTGAAACACTTGGGCGTATGTACCCTTTCTTCAACAATTCTTCTAGCTACATTTGCAATTCTTTTAATTATGGTGTACTCATTCTGTAAGGATTTTTTACACTAGGGAAGCTCCTGATACAATATCAGTAGAGAAATATATATCCCTATTTGGTGGTAATCCTATTATTTCTTGGAATACATCCTCAAACTCTTGCAATACTAAATAATCTTCAAGACTTGACCCTTTGGTATTTTTTGGCTCCTCCACATGAGCTGCATACAATTGACATCCTTTTTGGAAACATCTCTTCAGTTGTAAGGATGAAATATCCCTAATAGAAATGGGTCTTGGAATTCCTTTCAAAGTGCTTTATTTTTCTTCTTCATCAATACATGTAAATGTCTTTTTATGGAAATATAGGACAACATGATGCTTGTCTAATCAATCCTTTCCAATTTGAATATCATAATATCTTAATGGTATGATATTCAAATCATCATTAGTATTCACTCCATTCAAATTTATTAGACAACCTCTGATTGTCTCATTGATCCTTGTTTTGGTCCTAGTGGCTAGCTTAACCAAACCTAATTTTCCAAGCTTAATTTTCTTCAAATTAAATATGGCCACTATTTTAGGATCAATGTAACTATGGCTTGCTCTTGAATCAATTAAAATAACAATAGGTTGATTAATGATATTACCTTCCACCTCAATCAAATGGAATTGGTGTTCTGTTTGTCTATCTTCCAAGGTTACATATATTCTTGGAACATTTCTTCCCATGTCTTCTACTATAGTAACCTCTTGGATGTTGTGCAATGTCCTCATCTTGTCTTCTCTATGAGGGAAATCCTTGTACATGTGATCTTATTCACATATTCAACATTTGATTGGTGGTATTCCCCTTTTTATCAAGGAGTAATCCCTCTTGGATTCATTCTTAGCAAGTTGATCTTGTTGATTTGTATTGGGACTGCTTCTATTGAAATGATGTTTGAATCCCTTCCTTCTTTGATCAAATTTCTCTTTCTTCTTATCCTTCCAAGATTTATGCAAACATTCTCTGCCCTTTCCTTGATCATATAGGTACTTAGCCTTTCTAATGGTCTTTGTCAAATTTTTGGGCTCATCATATTGAATCTTGTCTTTATAGAAGTATGGAAGTCCACTCATAAACCTCTGTATCTTCACATTTTCATCCTTGATAAACCCTTCATACTTCATCAATCCCAAAAACTTATTTTCATATACTCTCATCGTGCTCCCCAACCTGAGTTCAAATAACTCTTGCATATTCTAGTCATAATAGTGCTCGGAATTATACTCCTGAAAACATTTCTTGAACTACTTCCAAGTAATATTTCTCTCATTAATGTGCTCAACTTTCTTCAACTGATCCCACCAAATAACATATTTTCCATGCAAATGGTATATGGAAATCCTATCTTGTAGGTTAGATGAGTAGTTCTGCAACTGAAAATACTTTATGATTCCAATAAACCATGATTTAGCATCATCTTCATTTTCTCTTTCACCATTAAATGATGGTGGCTTAAGCTTCCTATGCTCTCCTTTCAAAATATCCAACTCATATCTTCTTCTCTGATTCCTGATAGGAGACACTTTTGGACTGCTCCCTGAATCTTTAGATGCATAAAACTTTCTTGTTGAGTAGGGAGGTGGTTGATGTCTATGACTTATACTAACACTTCTTGAGTGATCATTTCTTTTGTATTTATCTCTTCTTTCATAACTTCTACCTTATTTCTCATGTCTTGAGCCTAATCGATTCTTTGTTTGTTTATGAAATTGATTTAGGCTTTGCATCATTTGAGCATTTATTTGATTCTTCTCCTCCTGTGCTCTCATTATCCTTTCAATATCATTTCTATAACTTTTCACTTCCATTCTTATAATTCTCATAGTCTCCACCAACTCTGTTGGTTCCACTCTACTCCTATGTATGTTAGATTATGTTTTAGCATTGCCCACATTGATATTTTGGCCTTCTGCTTCTCTCTCATTATTGTTGGCTCGTTGTGCATCCTCCATGAATCTGATATGAAGTCATGGGATTGAATTGATCTACTTATACCTCTAAATGTACAAGAAACCATTTTTGTTATAATTATACATATTATAGAAATTTTGTCAATTAATGCTACAGGTCCTTTTTATGCTCAATTCATGAAGAAATATGTTACACTTCTCCAAATTATAATAGTTCCAAATTTTTCTCTTTTGCATCATATTTCCAATGACTATTCTTATGCCCCAATCTAATCTCTAAGATTAAAGTTATGTCTTCCTAAAAAATCCATTTTCACCCCATTTGTGCATTTTCTTCACTGGTGTAATTTTACTGGAAGGCCAACTTTTGTCTACTGCAAAAGAAAATCCATAAAGAGCCAAGAAAAATTTTGTACCTGGCACTGATATTAATAATAAATTTGAACACAAATAAACCTTCATATTAGCAATCTTTTTCTCTAGTAATATTCTACAGCAATTTGGAATTTGCAACTTTGTCCTTTTTACAATTTTTCCAAACTTGAAATTTATAACAAAGCTAGCTATCTCCCAAAATATGCACTTCTAAAAAAAAATTACTAAACCAAAATTGTATGTGATCCAGGATCTTTTCATCAAAGTGACTTATAAAGAATTGTATTAAATGAGCATAAATTAAAGTGCACCATTAAAGAAGGAAAATCTCAATAATGAAGAGACATAAGCATCAACTCTGAACACAAAAACTTGATAATGGAGTTTGTCCCTGGTGAACTACGTCTCTGGGTCCTACTCTCAAATGGGTAGGCCTTTTTATTAACTCGGCAAAATAATTTGGCAAAATACATAAGTATACCTCATTCTGGAATTAGGGTGCAGAAACTTTGCTCAGATCAGAAAACAGAAATCACCATTGAATTTGTGGTGTCGAATTACCAAAAAATGACTGTCTCCATGCCTCAATCCAACTCTAGCACTCTTAGACCCTTGAGAAATATCATCTTGGTTTTTGTGTCTGCTCCCTGCATTTAATTATATGTACTGCATCTCGGTTTTTGTGCCTGGTTGTACCGTCGCACACCCTCCTTCCTCCATTCGTGGGCAGACTCGGCTTATGACCAAAAAGCGGGGCAGAATACACAAGGTAGTCCATTGGCCCAATGGTGAAGAGCTATAGTTAAGGAGTTTGCATGGGGGGAGGTCCCGGGGTCGAGTCTGCGGGCCTCCCATTTTGGGTTGTTGTTATAACATATATATATATATATATATATATATATGGAGTGGTAGTTCGCCAAATTTGGAGGTGGTTTATATTTGTCGGAGGATTTCGTTTGGTCGCCAGATCTGGCGGGGCTCCGCTAGATTTGGCAGGCTCGCCTTTTTTTTTTTTGAAATTCGGTTCTCGGGCCCTCATTGGGCATTTTCCCACTGCCAAGTGGCAGCCCATGACTGGGCCATGTGGCAGCCAATCATTGGGCCACACCAACCACCTGCACAATCACCTGCCATGTCACCTGCCACATCAGATTCCACATCATCCTGCCACATCACCATATGGTCTGCCACATGGTTGTACATACTGCCACGTGGCATTTTTTCATTGGTCCACGGATTGACCCAAAAAATCCAAAAATGAGTGACACGTGGCAACCTATGGTGTTGCCACGTCACCATGATGACATTAGCATGAAACGTGTCACCTCCTATGTGTTCCACGTACATTGTACGAATGCTAACATCATCTATACTGATGCTTACGTCAGTAGTACGGATGTTGACTCATCCTCTGCTGACTGGGCTAGGTTGACCAAACTTTGATCGTGAATATCTTTCAATCCATAACTTTGTTTGATGAGTTGTTTATGTCATTGGAAATCTTGCAACGCGCTTTTCGTGATAATGTCCCTTTCACTGAATTCTGAGGACTTTCAATTTTTTCCCTTTCTCTGTCTGTTGAGGCCATTGTGAGCTTCTTGAGTTGCTTCTGCGAATTCTGATCTGTCCTTAGTCTTCTCTAGATCCTTTTTGGATCACGCCTTCCCACTAAGATCCTTTTGAACAACCAAAATCTTTCATCGATCAATAGATAAGTGAGGGAAGAGTTCCCTCACCTTGTTTTTCGCAATCCACTTTGCCTTGCTTGGATGTGTGCCCTTTAAACCTACTCAAAGATAATAAACATCACCCCTACATGAAGTCCTTGTCCTTCTATCCAGGATGATATCTTCCTTTAACTCATCCAAATACTCAGGAGAAAACCCATCAACTTAAGGTATTGAAACTTCCTCATCATGATCCATGATCATGGGAGGCTCAAAAAGTTTCAAGTTCTCTACATTTACAACTGAGTAGATCTACATATAAGGTGGAAGATCGAGACAAAAATCATTGGTACCACTTTCCTCCAAAATAGTGAAGGGTCCATAATGAATGGGCTTGAGTTTATTGCCTTCACCCTTCAATCTTTCCTTTCTAATGTGAAGCCATACCTGGTCTCCAACCTAGAATTGGTGATCAACCCAATGTTTTTCATGTCGAGCTTTATATTGTGCTTGAATTTTCTCCAACTGTTCCCTGACTGCTTAGTGTACCTACTGTATCCTCTCGATGAACTTGTAGGCTTTGTATTCATTTATTTCTTCATTTGAATCAACATTTATCCCATACATCAAGTCCAAATGAACTTTAGGTAAGTACCCAAAACATGTCTCAAAAGGTGAACACTGAGTGGAGGAATGTAAGGTAGTTGTAAGCATGTTGTACATAGGGTATATGTTCTTCCCATAACTTGGGATGCTTGCTTCAGTAGCCTCGAAGAAAAAGTACCACTGTCTGGTTAACAACCTCTGTATGTTCGTTGGTTTGTGGATGGAAAGTAGTGCTCCTCTTCAACTTGGTGTCCATCATTCTCCACAAGTTTGTCCAAAAATCCCCAAGGAATTGACTATCTCAATCCGAGATAATGGATGTGGGTAACCCAAAATGAACCCAAACATATTGAAAGAAGAGATTAGCAGTCTGCTCAGCAGTGATCTGCTTTTTACATGGAATTAAGTTACATAACTTGTTGAACCTATCCACTACAACATACAAATATTCATGACCCCTTTTCAACATTGGTAAACCCCCTATAAAATCCATGGAGATACTTTCCCATGGATGGGATGGAATAAGAAGTGGTGATTATAGCCCCAGTTTTCTATTAGTTGGCTTACAAGTAGAGCACATCACACACCCCTTTACATATTTAGTTATAATTTCTTTCATTTGAGGCCAATAACAAAACCTCTGCAAATGAGCCATATTTTTTCCTACCCCAAAATTCCTAGACACAAGAGAAGTGTGAGCCTCTCATATTACATGGACTCATTCACTTGTAGGAATACATAGCTTTCCAAGATGGTAGAGTAGTTTTGTTGATACTGAGAGGGGGGTGAATCAGTATCAAGTACAATTTAAAACCTTTTTCAACTTATACTTAAACCATTCAACTATATCCAATGAGAAATGAACAATAGTATAAGAGTTACACCAATACACCATAATACACCATGCACAATATATGAGAAATAATCAATAGTTGATTGTTCAAGGGAAGTACTGACTTCCAAAGGTAGCTACAGCTTCCAAATGTAAAGGGAGGGATAAACCTCCAAGAGGAAGATACAATCCTCCAATATCAAGAGAGAGTTGAACTCTCCATCCTTGCCCCTTCCTTCCACCCAAGTATATATGAGAGATAATAAAGCTTTACATTAAATCATCACCATCAACCAATCATTACATAGAACCTGATAATGCTTCCTTAGACTTCTTCAATTTCTGCAATTCTTCAATTCTTGGAGTACTATGAACCTGTAGATAATATTACTCAATGTATTCTCTGAAACTCCTCCAATTTTCACTCCTTGAATCCTCCCCAAAAGGAGGTTATAGAAAGAATGGTAGACTTTATTCAATTCTGGTCTATTTAGAAGACCCAACTTGTATAGCATGCCCCACACTCAATATTTAACATCCGATTCTGAAACTTGCACACAAGAAACTACAGTCCATACTCTTTCCAATGGAAATGGTCCCATTTCATTTGGATTCTGTATGAAGAAGTTATGATTGTTTTACCCGGAACACCTGTTTATTGACTATCTTCAGGATTGGTCACAAACCCTATCTTCCATAGCGATTTCACCATCTGAATCGTTCTAGAAAAAAAGTTATAGAAAAAATGGTAAGATGACCTGAAAATAACATACCTTATAACACATCACCAAAAGACTTCATCCTCCCTTGAAATTCGGCCTTCTTTACTTCTGATTTCCTCTTAAATTCAACTTGTATCAAATGAATGTATAATGATGTTTATTTATACCATTTATGTCACTTCCTTTTAACATTAGGGCCAACTTGACACTTTCTTATTTTGTAATTCTTTTCTTTAATTATCTTCGGGGCCTACATGTACTTCCTTCTTCAATTCACTTTGTCATCTTCAAAAATTCATTTCTCCTCAACCATGAGGATCCACGTGACGTGCCACATACCACCGGAAACAAAATGATGTATATTATTCATCCATGGGTGTTGTATCTGCATGTGCATTTTCCTTCATGTCCAAATACCTTCATCAATCTTGCGGTCCAAAACCCATGACTAGGGTTGACATCAATGACAACAACCAATCTTCCAACAAGTTTTCCCTCCAGACAATGGTTCTCTACCTGTGCACCATGGGTTAGCTTCTCATGTACTTATTTAAAACCTTCATCAATGGCATATTGTTCCACATAGTTATCATGAGATAAAGAAGCATTCTTCAAAATAATAGATGCAGCAATAGGAGGTCTAAAAATCATATCAGCTACCTTGTTACTTGTACCCTTTTTGTACTTGATTACCAAATGAAATTGTTGTAGGAAACCCATCCATCTGTAATGTCGAGATTGTTGCAGTTTGGTTTGTGCTTGGAGATACTGTAAGGGTGTATGATCTATATGTATGATTGTTTCCTTCCCTAACAAGTAGTGCTTTCATTTCTTTACACTTTGAACTAATGCATACAACTTTTTATCATATGTAGGATAGTTAACAACAGCTTGGTTAAAAGTTTTAGAGTGGTAAAAGATAGGATTATGATATTGCATCAATACTACACCCACGGCATATCCTTCAGCATTTGTCTCGATCTCAAAGGGTTGTTAAAGATTCGGCAATGCTAATATTGGTGCGGTACTGATATTTTCCTTCAAAGGGTCAAAATCTTTTTGTTGTCTTCCTCCCCACTGAAAAGTGTTCTTCACATTGGTTAAGGCATGCAAAGGAGCTGCTATAAAGGAGAAGTTTGAAATGAACCTCCTCCAATACTGGACTACACCAAATAATCTCTCTATCTCGGTTACAATTTGGGCTCAGGCTGATTTACAATTACATCAATCTTGGAAGGATCAATTTTTAATTGTCCTCCTCCTACAATATGACCTAAGTACACAAGTGCAGTCTTACCAAAGTCACATTTGGACAATTTTACATACAAATTTTCTCTTTGCAAAGTATCCAATACTTACTTTACATGCCTCACATGTTCATCCCAATTCTCACTGAATATAATAATGTTGTCTAAATATACAATCACAAAATCATCTAGGAAAGGCCTAAATACATCATTCATCACACACATGAAGGTTGTTGAAGCATTACAAAGCCCAAACGACATAATTAACCACTCAAACAATCCATGTTTGGTTTTAAAGGCAGTCTCCCATGCATCATGTTCTGCAACCGTTATCTGATGGTATCCACTGAGAAAATCCAACTTAGTGAAATAAGCAGCATTCTTTAACTGATCAAGTAAATCATCTATATGAGGAAGAGGGTATCAATTTTTCACCGTGATTTTATTTAAGGCCTGGTAATCGACACACATTCGCCATGTGCCATATCTCTTTGACACCATCACGATCGGAGAACCACAAGGAGATGAGTTGGGCCTGATGACCCCTTGATCCAATAATCCTTGTACCTGCTTCTTGATCTATGTCATCTCTACAATCGACATCCTGTACATGCCCACATTAGGAAGAGGAGAATCATGTTGAAGATGTATTTCATGTTGGATTTCCCTCTTAGGAGGTAATCCATCTGGTTTCTGGAAAACAACATCATACTTAGAAACAATATCAATTAGTTCTTTATTATGAGAAGGATCACATCCTTGGAAAGCGTCGGATGTTCCAACATCTTTCTCCCTTATGACCATGAGTACATATCTCTTATTAGTGTCTATGAGTCTCTTCATTTGTCCTGCACTAACAAGTGTTGTGTTTACCCTCATGATGTGAGCTCTAACAATATATTCCACTCCCCCCTTAGTAAGGTGGTATTTTTTCTTATGACAAATAAAGACTTATTTTATATCATAAATATAAGGAAACCCCAACACTATGCCACATATATCAAGTGATACAACATCCAAATCCACTTCATCAATCAAATTTGAAGCAATAGCAAATCTGACCCTACATTGCTTGGTGACATTAAGTTTTTATTTATCACATACCCAACCAAGAGGATAAGTCTTTGGATGTGATTTCATTTCAAGACCCATATTTTCGACAAGTGCTTCAGATATCAAGTTTACTTGGGAACCCGGATCAAATAAGGTATCTATCTTAGTGTGTTTAGATACAACTCTTATATGAAATAATTCATTCATCTTTCATTCATCATCATGAGATTCATTATTGGAATTTGAAATAGCATGAAGGGAATATTTACCTTGTACTCCAACCGTTGTGATCTTTCCTTAGTCTTCTGAATCAAAACCAAGATCTTGTTGCATTGTAGCAACGGTCTTGGTCTTCCCCTTTCCACCGAATTTTTTTGGTCTCTTCTTTGGATCTAGTTTCCAATAGTGTTCATCATCGTGACCAATTTTCTTGTAATGAGTGCAAGATGGCTTTCCTTCTTCTCTCTTTACTATGGAGGTTGTCTTGTCCTTACTTTCAAACTTCTTAAATGGATTATGTGGGAGATTGGAAGGTTTCTTTGTGGGATCTTCTTGAACAAGCTTTCCCCTTGTTCTCAAGGTGAGTGGCTTGCACACAAACTTCGTCAAGACTGGTGGGGTTAAACAATAGAAAAGTATAACGAATATAACTATGAAGTGAGCCAATATACTTCATTAAAGTTTCATAAGAATCCAAAGTAATGTTTAATGCAAGATCTTTCTTCCTAAATTATTTTGTGAAACTTTGTACAGTTAGACCTTTACTTTGTTTTAAAGTTTGCCATTCCATCATTGCTTTATGTAAATAACCTAATGGATAAAATTGCTTCCTTATCGCTGATTTAAATTCCGACCATGAGGAAAGAAGATTACCACACTTAATTATGTCCTGAAGTTTTCTCTCCCACCTTACGAGAGCGGTGCCTTCCAACCGAAGAGAAACCAGTTGCACTTTAACTTCCTCTTCATCAATCAGTTGAACACGACAATATACTTCAACCTGCCGGATCCAATTATCTAGCTTTTCAGGATTAGCATCTCCATTAAACATAGGTAAAGAAAATTTTACATGAAGATTTATTAATGGTTTCTTAAAACAAGCTTTATGGCTAAAATGATGAGAATGATGAGAATGCTCAGAGGAAGAAGAGCTAGAACTTGATAGTGAAGATTGAGGCTCAGGAGGGTCTCCTCCAGCCCCTTGATTTATCGAAGCATCATCATCATCTTGTGCTTTATTTTTCTTCCCTTCATTCTTCATCTTCTTCTCATGGTCTCCATACATTCGTTCGACCATTTCTGACATGCGATAAAAGACCATATGGAAGTTTTTCTCTTGTTCATCACGCTTGTCCTCTTCTGCCATTTTCTTCCTTCGGGATGCACGGCCAACTTCAAGATTGAAAGTCTTAAGAGTTCCTTCACCCTGCTTATTCTTGGCCCTAGTAAGCATTAACACTCAACAATTCATGTCAAAGATGACTACTCTGATACCAACATGATCTAGGATCTTTTCATCGAAGTGAATTATAAATAATTGTATTAAATGAGCATAAATTAAAGTACATCATTAAAAAAGGAAAATCTCATTAATGAAGAGACATAAGCATCAAATATGAAAACAAAAACTTGATAACAGAGTTTTTCCCTGGTGGACTACGTCTCAGGGTCCTGCTCTCAAATGGGTAGGCCTTTTTATTAGCTCAGCAAAAGAATTTGGCAAAATACATAAGTACACCTCATTCTAGAATTAAGTTGTAGAAGCTTTGGTCAAATCACAAAAAATACAGCACCATTGAATCCATGGCATCAAATTACCCAAAAATGACTGTCTCCATGCCTCAATCTGACTTTGGCACTCCCAGGCCCTTGAGAAATATCGTCTCAGTTTTTGTGCCTGCTCTCTGCATTTAATTCTTTGTACTGCATCTCGGTTTCTGTGCCTAGTCGTACCATCACGCGCCCTCCTTCCTTCGTCTATGGGAAGACTTGACTTATAAGCAAAAAGAGGGGTGGACTACACAAGGTAGTATGTTGGCCCAACAGTGGTGGAGTTATAGTTAAGGTGTTTAAATAGGGGGAGGTCTCGGGGTCGAGCCTATGGGCCTCCCCTTTTGGGTTGTTGGTATATATATATATATATATATGTGTGTGTGTGTGTGTGTGTGTGTGTGTGTGTGTGTGTGTGTGTGTGTGGAGTGGTAGTTTTCCAACTTTGGAGGTGGTTTAGATTTGTCGGAGGATTTTGTTTGGCCACTAGATCTGGAAGGGCTCTGCCAGATATGGCGGGCCCACCTTTTTTATTATTGAAATTTGGTTCTCGAGCCCTCATTGGACATTTTCCCACTGCCACATGGCAGCCAACCATTGGGCCACGCCAACCACCTGCACAGTGAGTTGCCACGTCACCTTCCACATCAGCTACCACATCAACTTGCCATGTCTTCCTTCCACATCACTGTATGGTTTGATCACTGTTGTATGGACTGCCACGTGGCACTTTTTCATTGGTCCACGGATTGACCCGAAAAAGACAAAAACGAGTGACATGTGGCAGCCTCTGGTGCTTCCACGTCACAATGTTGACGTCAACATGACACATGTCTCCTCTTGCATCTTACACATACGTTGTATGGATGCTGACGTTGTCTATACTTATGCTGACATCAGCAGTATGGATTTGACTCATCCTCTACTGACTGGACTAGGTTGACCAAACTTTGACCCTGAATGTCTTTTGATCTGTAACTCTGTTTGACGAGTCGTTTATGTCGTTGGAAATCTTGTGACGCGCTCTTCGTGATGATTCCACTTTCACTGAGTTTTGAGGACTTTTAATTTTTTCCCTTTCTCTATCTGTTGAGGCCATTCTAAGCTTCCTTAGTTGCTTCTATGAATTTTGAGTTGTCCTTAGTCTTCTATGGATCCTTTTTGGATCAATCTGTCTTGATGAGTATGCAAAATGTCGAGTAAATAAAATTTTCTAGTTTTATGATATGGGATCACTTTTCCTCCTCTGAAAATCCCAAAAATCCCCAATAAGTGGCTTAGAATAGTGGATTTTGGCTTATTTCAGCATCCCCTTTCCAAACTCCTTAGAGTTTCTCCAATTCCTTGTCGAGGTATTTTCATGCTTTCTTTTTGGACTCTCTCCAAACATTTTAGCTTAATATGGATCTTTGTCACTAAAGTGGACCTAGATATTTAAAAACCATTATTTTGAACTTTCTGACAAATTCAAGCATTAATGGACAGTGGCCTCTTTGGCACTTTTGTATCCCTCCTTACTGTGAAAAAAAACTAGAAGTTTCATCTCAATCTAACTTAATCTACTCCAATTATGGCCAAAATAAGAAAATGGCACCTTGAGAGGATGCCATGTCACCTCTCCAACCACCTGGCCATGCCCCATCATTGTCCTTTACCTATTCCTCTCCCTTTACCTTAAATTTCCTTCATTGTTTAAATAAAAATAAAAATATTATTAAATACATGACCCACCCATACCAGTTGCAACATGGCACCACCATAGTGTCCCATGTCACCGACGAGGTCCACCTCCACACTTGCCTTTGACATGCAACCCATCCCCACCCCATATCTAACGGTGGAGATTGAGGGTGTGGATCAACGGTCGAAGGTTAATATCATGTCATTAATGTGATCGAGAATTAACAACCCCTTCACGATGTGATACCCCAAATCATCATTGGAATGTGTCGCATTCTTATTAGGTTCGCACCGTCAAAGAATTTTTTAAAACCTCCCTTCCAACGATGTGATACCACTCGTGCTATCGAGACATCACTCCACTTGTAGCCCCACCACGGTGGTATACCACCCCACCAGCGAGGCTTGCCACCCTGTCATCATGGCCTGCCACTAGTCTTCCACCATGGACTTGTCGCCATGGCAGTCCACATGGCCCCCAAGTCATGATGATGTCATCATATAGAAAAATTCCCAAAATTTTCCAATTTCTCCCAATTTTTTCAAAAAAATGCATATTTTCAAGAACATTCAAGTAGCTAAGCACCTTCCGGCTCAGGCTCTGCACAAAAACAACATAAAAATTGACCCATATAATCGAAGTGTTGCTAGTGACGCTCAAATACCAATCTGTAACGTACCTAATTACAGACAAACCCAAAAATTTTCTCTGATACCACACTGTGACATACCCGTCACTAGCAAACCCAAAGATTTGCTCCAAAACCAATATGAAATGCACCCTTCAACCCAAGTACCTCAAGAATTCTCTTTCTTGATGGATTTCCATTTTTTGATAACCAATTAATTAATAAAGAAGCATGATAACAAAACATGCAATATCAAGAATCATGCTTAACTATAAAATAAAAGAATAGCATGCCATGCACAGCGTTAATGGAAAACATGCATGGTATAAACATATCTCAAAGACAATAAATACATAACAAAATACAAATTACAGAGAAAGCGCAAAGAACACTTATCTTTAATAAAGCATTCACCAACTAGTTGCAAATGTCGAGCATTCCACCCAACCATACACTATTGTTCTAGATCTTAACAACAAGTCATCCATGAGCCAGGGCTATGAATCCACAAGGACGGGTCCTATGCCAACTCTAAAACACACAACAATTAGCTAACAAGATCTCATGGTTTTCTCAACCACACATCAGTACTAGTTTACCAGCTCTTTTCCCCTTCATCCTACACAACCCAAAGAAACAAACACGGACATCCATTCCTTTATGGAATAATCAAAAGTTACTTACAACCAACAAGCAATGGCTCTTCTCTTCCCATAGTTCATTTCACATGCCTAGACCAAGAGCAAGAATGAATAAGGAACGAGTGATAATGAACAAAGCTATCGTCGAACCCCCAAACAACCAAAAACGGGGTTTATATGATTACATGCAATAAAGCACCACATGGCCTTCCCCAAGAAGCTCGTGTAACTACTTTTCCCAACTAAAACCAAGATGGGTAAATAAAATATAATAAAAAGACTTAGCCCCCTCTCTTGTGGAATCATATCCCCCTATCTCTGTCCTAGTCCATATTACAGTCAGTGGTGTATTTTATTAATATATTCAAAGTATTACATTTATGGGTACTCCAACATTTTAAAATTTACTGGAACTCCAGCCTTTTCAACTTTACAGGCATTGTGGCCTTTCATCAAATAAAAAAAAATGCATCATTAATATGGGGACTGAAAACCGGGGTATTACACCTTGAAATTTTATTTATTATGAGACAAGTTTTAGCTATATAATATCATTTTCACATGAGCTTTACCTATATAGTATCAGCTTCAATATGTGATTCTATTCAGAGAAAGTTCTATGTAGACTCCCAAATTTGGGGAGAAAGTTATGAATCCAATGAAGCAAAGAGAAGGATTTAGTTGAAGCTAATTGCAGCCACATAACCAATGTCTAATAATGATAGATGATTTGTTCTTGGGCAACGGATGCAAAGCATCTCACCTCCTTTCCCTCACAATGTGCATATTGCATGCATGCATTGCAATTGATAACTCAAAACAAACATGAATGGTCACCGATAAGAATTTAATTAACTGAAAGGGCACTAGGAAATGGATTCAATGCAAGTGATATTATTTAACATAAGTGATAGCATCAACAATATCACAACCACCCCAGCAATAAGATTTCAATGTTGACATCCAATAATATGAAAGTTTTGGGGTTATTTTAATTCCTATAATAAGTATTACTTCATATGTTAAACATTGGAAATCAAAAGAAATTTAAAGTTAAAGGAGAGATTAATTGGAAGTCAACGATGAATTGAATGCAATAGTACCTAGTACCTGGCCTCCAACAAAGATTAACAAGATTTTAGAATTTTTAGATTCCATGTGGTATTTACAGTTAGAAAGAAAAAACTTTAAAGCACATTTTTTTAATTGTATCTCTTACCTAAGTTGGCGAGATAAAACTTTAAAGCACATATTTTTAATTTGTATATCTTAAACAAGTTTGTATAGGCTTAGACAAAGTTATTATATCGTTAAGTTTGCAAATTTTGTGTGGGATTAAGAAATTTATTGTGTGTCAATACTTCCCACTTTCCATATCGTGGAAGGTAGTTTTGTTAGGGAACAATTTTATTTGAGATTTAAGTTTCATTTTGGGGGGATTCTTGTTTGTGTTAAATATTTGTATTTTTTAATGAAATATAATTAAAAAAATTAATAAGAATTTGTGTTTCAAATTTTCTCATGGTATAATGGTTCTTTGATTCTTGTGATTTTTTTCTTGTAGATTACAATGTAGGTATGGAAATGGTCGATCTCCAATTGTTATTGGATTTGGATTTGTAGGTTTCCCCTCTTACAACATGAGAAAGGAGATACCTAGCACTTTTCATGTTGAGTTGTCATATTCAAAATGTGTTCTTCTTTTGCCAAGCTCTTGTTTTATAAGTTTTGTGGCCCGTGCCATTTCTCCAAATCATGAAAATATGTATTTTACTAAATTACTAATTACTTAATATTCAACCACCCACATGTCACTCTTATGCACAATTGCACAAGTAATTATTAATTTTAAAATTCAAAATAATGGATTATCCTCACCCAACTCCCATATTTCTTATTTTCACTCCTAGGTGTTCCATTGATATTCTCATCACTTCCTATTTTAGTGGTTCCACATGAAGTTATTAGTCTTAGTTATTTATTAATTCACTTTGATTGTCTTAAATGCACTTTTTATTTTCCCACACTTCTATTTGAATTTGAATTTGTGTTCGTTATGCACCAAATGACCAAAATAGCAGAGAGAGAGAGAGAGAGAGAGAGAGAGAGAGAGAGAGAGAGAGAGAGAGAGAAGTAACTCCATGCCTTGATAAAGAGAGAATAATGAATATGAAGCCTCTTCAAGGGATAAATATCCTTTTACAATTGAACAAATGTACAAGATGATATGATCCTAACACTAGGTCTCCTTGGTGTATATATAGGATACCAAGGGTACAATTACAATTAAAAGGTCTAGCCGACAGTACTAATATAACAATAGAAATAAAAAAAATCAATATCTAGGGCTTTATGTGAGAATTTATGTTTAATATGGGCTTCATATAGGGGTTTAACATGCCCCTCCCCTTGAAACAAGTGTTTTCCTCAACACTTGACTAGTTGCGGATGTTTCTACATGAAGAACTCATCTTCCCATGTCACTTTTTCTATTGGCAATTTCTTCCACTTGATGAGGTACTTTGTAATTGATCGATTTCACAATTTATTAACCCTCGTTTCAAGGATTGTTTCTAGTTCTAGTATGATTTTCCCTTCTTCATTGATCTCTAGTAAAATAGTTTGAACTAGGATATTTTCATTGATTACCTTCTTTAAAAAATAAACATTGAATATTGGATGTACATGTGAAGATGGAGATAACTCCAATTTGTAAGTGATACTTCCAATCCTCTACAACACCTTATAGGGACCATAATACTTGGGTGCTAATTTATTGTCCTTGTTTTGTTGCTTGGGGAACATTTGTTTGTATGGTTGTGTCCTTATAAATACCCAATCCCCCACTTCAAAACTCCCTTTCACTACAATGTTGATATGCTTTTTGTTTCATCCTGTTTGATGTTGTAACAAAGTTGTCCTTCAATAGCTTGAAAACCTCTTGTTGGTGCTCTATGTGGCCCTCCACTTCTTGAAGCTTCACTTTCCCTTTTAAGGGTAATTTGATAGATAGAGGATTATATGCATAAAATGCCATTAATGGGAACATTTTTTATGAAGTATGGAAGAATGTGTTGTACCACCATTTTTCCAAGGGAAACAAATTGACCCAGTGTGTTTGTTTATCAGATGCAAATCAATGAAGATACCCTTATAGAGATTTATTCACATTCTCATTTTTCTCATCGGATTGAGGATGGTAAGAGTTGTGAGCCAATTGAGTACCCAAACAAGAAAATAATTTATTCCAAAAAATTCCATTGAACATTGGATCTCTGACACTTACAATGATCTTATGGACTCCATGTAGTTTTTGAATTGTTTCCATGAATCTTGTGGCTATTGTACTTTCCTTAAAAGGACGATAAAGAGAGAGAAAAATGGGCATACTTTGTGAGTCGATACACTACTACCATGATGAAATTATTTTTTTTAGACTTGGGTAGACCTATAATAAAACCCATTGAGACATCTTCCCAAATTTGACTTGGTATAGTTAATGGTTGTAGGAGACCTGGGGTGTAAGACCCCGATTTTAACCCTTATGAACTATAATGTATTATGTAATTGTGAATTAGGTTGGTGAGCCAGTAAAGTTGAAAAGGGGGCAGAGTGCCTAGGAAATGTAATACATCTATATACA
Source organism: Picea mariana (assembly GCA_032191745.1). Lineage (NCBI taxonomy): Eukaryota > Viridiplantae > Streptophyta > Pinopsida > Pinales > Pinaceae > Picea > Picea mariana. The sequence goes on along the minus strand of JASDQU010736780.1, from coordinate 388,267 downwards.
TTAATAAAATACACCGCTGACTGCAAGACGGACAAGGACAAAAGAGATAGGGGGCTATGATTCTAGACGACAGGGACCTTAAGGGGATAAGTCTTTTTATTATATTTTATTTACCCATAATTGATTTTATGGAGAAAATTGGTTACATGAGCTTCTTGGGGAGGCCATGTGGTTCTTGTTTCTTTTAATTATATAAACATCCCTTGGGGGTTGTTTTGGGGGTTCTTCTTCTTCTTCTTCTTCACTCACTCACTCGTTGTTCGGGGTTCACTTGTTCTTATTCATTCACTATTACACCCTTCTCACTCTTTCATTTTTTGGTGCCTCATTCTTGCTAATTCATGTGCTCCTGGTCTAAGCATGGAAACAAATTGTTGAAAGAGGAGAGCCATTGCTAGATGGTTGTAATAAATTATTGATCATTCTAGGAGGGAATGGATGCTTGTGTGCATGAGATTGATGAAAGTTTAGAAAGAATTGTCCACAGGTGAGAATCCTTGGAGTTTCCAGCAGGGAGATTTACTGACCAGTGGCACTGGAGCCCTGGAGAAAAATGGAACAGCCTGAGGGACTGCATGGCAGAGAAAGGTGTTCATTTATTTGGGTTGTGCAGGATGAGGAGGAAAGAGAGATGGAAATTCAGATTTGTTGTGTGGTTGGGAAACCTAAGAGCTAGTTAGCCAATTGTTGTGTGTTTTAGATTTGGCCTGGGACCCATCCTTGTGGATTCATAGCCCTAGCTTGGGGGTGACCTGTTGTGAGAGTAAAATAATAGCAGTGGCTATGGTTGGGAGGAACGTCCTTGGTCTGCAACCAGTTGGTGAATGTTTTCTTGAAGAGATAAGTTATCTCTGTGTTTTATGTATAATGTATATTTCGTTGTGTATTTAATTATCTATGAGATATGTATTTATAATGTGCATGCTTGTTGGTTATTTTCTATGCAAGGCACGTTATTTATTTTGTTTATGTTGTAGCATGGATGTTGATTAATGCATGTGAACTCTTTCATGCTTGATTTTCGGATTAAATGTTATTAGAATTTGAAATCAGTTTAGAAGCGGGTTTTTGGAGTACCATGGCCAGCCTGTGGGTGGTTGGGTACGATACATATTAGTGTGGCCATCCTGAGGGTGGTTGAGTACGTTACATGGGGTCTTGATTGTTTCTCCCTTATTCTATTGGAAAACCACACATTCAGTGACAAAATTTTGAACATTAGTTTTAATACCTTCCCAGAAAAATTCCTTGATCTTGTTGTAAGTTTTCAAGAACCTTGAATGTCATCCTATAGGAAAAGTGTGCAATTCCAAAAGGACCATTTGTTTGAGTTTGGAATTGTTAAAAAAATATAACCAATCTTGATACCATAGTAAATCATTCTTCCACACAAATTTATCTAATGTACTTGGGTCCTCTTGTAGTTTTTGAATGATATTGCATACCTTTTGATCTTGCTTCCATTCTATCCTTTCTTCTTCCACCCAATCAAATTGTGGAATGTAAATATCACATAGTAAACCCTCTATGTCTTCTTCTTTCCTTGAAAATGAATCTTCCACCATATTTTGTTTTCTTTTTTATAGATAATTTCAATGTCATAAACTATCATCTTTGTAACCCATTTGTGTTTCTCTTATGAAGATAATTGTTGTTCCAATAAGTACTTCAAACTATCATGATCTGTTTTTACCTTGAAATGTCTTCCTGGTAGGTAAGGGTGTCATTTCTTAATTGCATGTAATATGAACAGCATTTCCTTTTCATAAATGGGTTTGAGTATTTCTTCTCTTTAAGTTGCCTACTCTCAAAGGGAAAGGGCCTTCCTTAGTGCATTAAAACTTCACCAATGTCGTTTCTTGAGGCATGGAATTCCACGATAAAGGATTTTTTTAAGTCAGGCATGGCTAGGATAAGAGCCATACACATATCCTTCTTAATATTTTCAAAATATTTGGTTGCTTCTTGAGTCCAAGAAAATGTCTCATTTTTTAATATTGTTGTTAGAGGTGCTACTATTTGACCATAATTCTTGAAAAACTTGTGGTAATATCCTATCAATCCTAAGAATCCTCTAATATTATTCAAGGTTTTTGGAACTGGCTATTCCATTATAGATTTAATTTTGTTAGGTTCCACTTTGACACCTTCATGAGATACAATATGACTTGTATATTCCACTTCTTGAACCCCAAAGGAACACTTGGAACGATCTGCATATAGTTGGTTCTCTTCCAATAGTTTTAACACCATGTCAACATGTTGTATATGTTCTTCCCATGATTTGTTATAGATTAGTATATTATCAAAAAATACTAACACAAATTTTCTTAGTAAGGGTTTGAAAATAGAATTCATCAATCTTTGAAATGTTGAAGGTGCATTAGTAAGTCCAAATGGCATCACAAAAAATGCATAATGACCTTCATGTGTTATAAAGGTTATTTTGGGAATGTTGTCTTACCTCATTCTGATTTGATGATATCCAGAGTGGAGATCCAACTTAGTAAAAAACATTATCCTTGCAATTCATCTAATAATTCATCAATGACAAGAATAGAATGTTGGAAATACTGAGAGGGGGGTGAATCGGTATTTAGAGGAATTAGTATTTTTGAACTTCTACTTCAATCAGATCATGTATTCAATTTATATCCAATCAGAAATGAAGACTATCCAATGAACAATGAATAATAGTATAAGAGATACACCAATACACCATGCATAGTATATCATAAGTAATCATGTATTATTGTTCAAAGGAAATAATGAATTCCAAAGGTAGCTACAACTTCCAAATATAAAGGGAGGGATAAACCTCCAAAAGGAAGATACAATCCTCCTTAATCAAGAGACGTTTGACCTCTCAATACTTGCCCCTTCCTTCCACCCAAGAATATATGAGAGATAATAAAACTTTACATTAAATTATCACCATCAACCAACCATCACATAGAACCTGATAATGCTTCCTGAGACTTCTTCAAATTCTACAATTCTTCACTTCTTGGAATACTATGATCCTGTAGATAATATTAGTCAATGTATTCTATGAAACTCCTCCAAGTTTCACTCCTTGAATCTTCCCAGAAAAGGAGTTATAGAGAAAATGGTAGACCTTATTCAATTATGTTTTATTCAGGAGAGAGAACTTGTACAGAATGCCCAGCGCTCAATATTTAACCTCAGATTTTGAAATTAGTACATAGGAAAATAAATTTTGTGGAATCTTGATGCTAGTCGATGCATGAAAATATATAGTTGGATTAGTCTCTTCTATTTTTATATCCTATGATGGTTCCTGTTAGTACCCAAATTTCCAGCGTCAAAATTTTATTTCTTCATAATTTAGTTGAGTTATGTCTTTGCTAAAGTATTTAAGTTCTGGTAGCAAAATTGGTGAATTTCCTTAAGGAAGCGCTACCGGAAGTTCTGGAAATGAAATTTAAAAACTTGCTCGATGATTTGCTTGTTTCTACCATCCAAGAGAGAAAAGGGGAACATGGGTTTTTCTTTTAGAATCCACGAGATGGTTTTGTGCTCCTAATATCATGCCCAGAGCTTTTCAAAGAAGCCCAAGTCTTCAGTCAAATATTTTTTTCATTCACGTCATTTTACAGGAAGAAAAATTTCGTCTTGATTTCCCTGAAAATGGTGATGAATAGGCCAAATCTGAGACATAGCTCAGAACGGGCCCAATTAGTTGTATGTCAAGCAGATTCCTGAAATAAGGAACGATTTGGGAGAAATTTGCATTTTTCCAAAATAGTTCAACCCAGATTTTCTGTGTTGGTCATTTTGAAGTCAACCAATGCCAAGTGAAATCGCTCGAATTCCCTATCCAAGTGACACGAGGAGCGTTGATGGAGTGAACTGTTGAGTGGGTGTTTTTGTCTTTTATTACTCAGGTCGCAATAAGAGGAAAATAGGTTGTTGTTCAATATTGTAATGAAGTGGAACCAATTTCCATTGTTGATATGGAGATAGTGGATGTTATTTAGCCATCGAACCATTTCCAGATTTAAAGGAGAGGATCATTATTCGATCAAATCCAACTTCATATTTTAAGGCATTAACTTAGCATCGAAGACCTCATCAAAAACCTTTATAGAGAAGTTAGCATATTTGATGGCAAAGTCAATTAAACAAATTTTTCATTTGTCGGTAAAAATGTAACAACAAGACATTAAGGTTTTGAATGCTTCCATAGTTATCCTCATTTATATTTTTATTATAGAATGAATCAATCCCAGACTTCTAGGCCAACATTTCGAGCAAAGGATCCATATGCAAACTAGTTCCATGTTTCTTGTTCTTGATCAGGGATTTTTGTTATTTTTAGTTTGATGATAAAATTTGTAACTAAAAGATAGCAACAGCTTCTAAATTTTTATATGCTATAAATTGTAGATCATCAAATGTGAAATGGTAGGAGGGGTCTCTTCCTTTGAGAAGAGGTAGGTTAGATCAGACTTTCTAGGAAGTTGTGTTCTAAATTTTATGCCGAATGGGAAATTCTTCCTGTAGGATTTGATTATCAAAGACTTTTGTGGGTTATGTTATCATATTGTTACTCTCTTAGTGTTTTACATCCATTCTTTTCTTGTTTGAATAGAAATTATGCGCTATAGAATTCATGTGAATTAAAGTTTTAGTGTACTTGCTCTGTTTTTTGGAGTTTATTCAGATATCTACTATTCATTAACGAAAAGAATTTTTTCTCATGAATATTCTATCATATGGATTATGCAGATCTGATCTGCTAGTGATGCATATGTCTTCCATAATTGTTTTCCTTATTCTTATACCTATACATGATATTATCTAAACATGTCTGATAATTAATTCCCCTACCTTTGATCCATGAAATATCACAGGAGACTCCTTGCCCAATGGCCTTGATCAGTGATCTTCTGTTAATTCCATTTTTCTACTTATTTTCTTCTTAAACCTTTCTACCCAATCTGCCTAATCCACGAGCATCCCAACATATCCAATCAAATTATCTTTCAATATGTGTTAGGCGTTTATCTTTTCCAGTCAAGAGAAATCTCTAGCGCTAACATATTTTGGCATCATTGTCAAGGAATGAAGTCACGAAGTTATATTTCCCTGGGTGTATGACAAAGTATAGTTCTATTTCTTAACCGTGAACAAGAACTAGACATAGAATTTGACTGCATATCATTCACCTGATGATTCCATGAATGAAGAATCCATCGGAGACTCCACTGTTCCATAATGTCAAAATCATTTGATACTCAAATGGAGTCTATTGTAGTTGCAAAGTTTGCTCCATTTGAATTTTTTATTGTTCATGGTTTTCCAAATCTTGTACCTACTATGGATGAGTGGTGGGACTGCCTTCCCAGATTTAGAGGAGATGAGTACGATCATCCTGCACAACATTTGATATATTTTCATGAATATATGCTTTAGCTAGGTATTCTTCATGAGGATGTGTTAATGAATATGTTCATGTATTCTCTTGAGTGAGATGCCTGACAATGATATAGGTCTTTACCTCCTTCCAACATTTCTTCAGTAAAATATTTTCATGTTGCGATTCATGCTAATTGCAAAAGGATCTATCATGTTGAGGTTTTATTCAAACATTGTTGTGAACATACGGCATTTGAAAGATCCCCTAGCAATAGAGATCAGGAGGATTTTAGTGATGAAGTTAATGAAGAAATTCCCCAAGTTAGCAATGTTGAAGATACATGTGGCATTTTCTCGAATGCCTCTTATCATTTTAATACCAAAGATGATTTGATTTATCAACATGATGAATATTTTGTTTATCTAGATCCTTGTGAAGGTCGACTACTTATTAAAGACCATATACATTCATCTTTTGAAGAAGTAAGGATGGTACATGATTATTTTTCTACTTTGAATTCTTTTAAAGAATTATTTATCCAAGAAGAGCATCATAAGGCAAATGATGAAATAATTTCCACAAATCATAATGAAATGTATGCTAATCAAAATCCATTTTAGGAAGATCGGGAGATTGGTTCTGATTATGATTATCATGTTTTACAAAATTCAAAGGACTTTAACTCACCCATTTATGATGAATATTATGATTCTGATGTTGAAAATGATGGTAAATTACAAGGGAAATCAACATTTTTTTCTTTTACAGAGGATTTCCAACAACAGTCTCAAGAAGGAAGTGAGCTCATTCTTAATGAGGAGCATATTTCTACATCAATATGCATGGAATTGTTTAGAAGTGAACCTATTTATGACAACGATGAAACAAAATCTCTAGAGGGAAGAGAAGTAGATTCCTTATTTGATGTGCAGAAGGAAGCATTATTGCCTTATGTTCTTAAGAGTGGAGAATTTTTTTTTTTTTACCATGAATCAAGAGATGCATTACAGCTAAAACAGTGTGCTTTCAACAATAAAAAAAAAGAACATGCAGGACCAGTTCATCCATGAAAAACAGATGAAAGAATGTACTACTCATCCAAAATCAGAATATGGTTTTCATATTTTTTGAGATCCTGTAGCAATATGTTTGGAGGATTTTGTCAGTTTAAATTCACCACCATCATTTCACCGTGAGTATGCAATCCCATTTTCTGATGAGTTTCATATCTCTTTTCAATTTTTTATTTTGTCGAAGCATGTTCAAGAAATTCAATTGGTTAATCAGTTGCTTGAAAGGTTCCATTGGAAGTTTGTTTTACTTGATCAGAAAGATTTAGCTAATTAGTGTAGGAGAATAAACTCGCATCCCAAGCATTTAGTTTGCAGTAGATTAGATGAATATGACTCCATAGTCCAATGGAAAAAGGCATTAATGCATAGAAATTTAGTTTGCAATTTATTTTCAGTGTGTGGTTTGATTTCAAAGCACGATCATTTAGGTATCAATGATTTTAGAGAAGAGATGGGCATGTATAAGCATTCATATTTTTTATAATTCCACGGGAATAGAAATGGAATGAGGCACTATGGTATGTTGTTCTTAGCACCTTGCATGGAAGTGTTATCCCCTGTGGAGCCAGGTGTTAGTACCCAAAATTTTCAGCATCAAAATTTTCTTACTTCGGAATTTAGTTGAGTTATGTGGCTTGTTTTCTCTTCATTTTAATTCAAAAGGTTGTCAATAGGAATTTTTTATAGTCTTTAAAAAGGGGCTTTCAAAAGTCACAAGTCATCTTAAAGAACCAATACATTCCAAAAATCTTAATATTCGAGAAGTTGAGTTGTAGGCCCAAAGGATTTTGTCTTTGCTAAAGTATTTAACTTATGGTAGTGAAATTGGTGAATTTCCTTAAGGAGGCGCTACCGAAAATTCTGGGAATGAAATTTTAAAAACTTGCTCGATGGTTTGTGTTGATTAAGGTTGGTTGTAATTGATGTCAACTCTTGAAGAAAGACCCATAGCACAAAGGTTTGGGTAATGGACCCAATAGTGTTTGATGTAAATATGACTCATTATTGTTTTTTCATGGTTGATAAGAAGTAAATATGGATGAACTCCAAAGTGGTCCCCTTATGGTGAAAGCCCTCACGAGAAGACGCTTTGTGCAGTAAGAGAAACCATGCTTAATTGTGGAATAATGAGATGAAGGAAAGTGAATTTGTCAGGGAAAATATCCTAGATGGA
>JASDQU010736780.1:339781-379147 GCA_032191745.1 Picea mariana | reverse complement strand
TCTTCAAGACATATAAGAAAAAGCATTATGTGGTTTTCTCCCGATTTGGGTTTCCACGTAAAACACTGGTGTACTGTGTATGTGTGTGATTGTTTATTTATTACTGCTCATTATTGGATAATAATTCTACATTGATATAACATTTGAAGAAAAAGGATTATAATTACGTTATTACCGATTCACCCCCCCTCTCAGTAATCCAACAGTTTGCTTGTTTCCGCCATCCAAGAGAGAAAAGGGGAACATGGATTTTACTTTTAGAAGCCATGAGATGGTTTTGTTCTCCTGAGATCATGCCCAAACCTTTTCAAAGTGGCCCAGATATTTGGTCAAATATTTATGCAATTTAGGTCATTTTCTAGCAAGTAAACTTTCGGCTTGATTTTTGGGAAAATGGTTATGAATAAGACAAATCTGAGACGTGGGTTTTTCTCCAAACAGGCCCAGTTAGGTGCCATGTTTGAAATTTCCCGAAATAAGGAACGGTTTGGGAGAAATCTATGTTTTTCCAAAATAGTTCAACCCAAAAAAAAATTGTGGGTCGTTTTGAAGTCAACCAATGCCAAGTGAAATCGTTTGAATTCCCTTTCCAAGTGACATGAGGAGCGCTAATGGAGTGAGTTGTTGGTTGGTCATTTTTTTTTATTATTACTCAAGTCGCAATAAGAGGAAAAGAGGTTGTTGTTCAATATTGTAATGAAGTGGAACCAATTGCCATTGTTGATATGGAGATATTGGATGTTATTTAGCCATCGAACCATTTCCAGATTTAAAGGAGAGTATCATTATTTGATCAAATCCAACTTCAGATTTTAAGGCATTAACTTAGCATCGAATACCTCATCAAAGAACCTTTATAAATCAATTAGTAGATTTGATGGCAAAGTCAATTAAACAAATTCTTCATTTGTCGGTAAAATGTGACAGCAAGACATTAAGGTTTTGAATGTTTCCATAGTTACCCTCATTTATATTTCTATTATAGAAGGCATTAATCCCATAATTCTAGGCCAACATTTCAAGCAAAGGATCCATATGTAGACTAGTTTAGATTTCTTGTTCTTGATCATGGATTTTTGTTATTTTTGGTTTGATGGTCAACTTTGTAACTAAAAGATAGCAACAGCTTCTAAATTGTTATATGTTATAAATTGTGTATCTTCAACTGCGAAATGGTGTGGGGCGAATATATTCCTTTGGCAAGAGGCAAGTTAGATCAGACTTTCTGGGAACTTTTGTTCTAAATTTTATGCCCAATGGGCAATTCTTCCTGTAGGATTTGTTTATCAAAGACTTTTGTGGGTTGTGTTATCATATTGTTACTCTCTCGATGTTTTACATCCATTCTCTTCTTGTTTGAATAGAAATTATGTGTTATAGAATTCATGTGCATTAAATATTTATTGTACTTGCTCTATTTTGTGGAGTTTATTCAGATATCTAGTATTCATTAACGAAAAACATTTGTGTTCATGAAGATTCTATCATATGGATTATGCAGGTCTGATCTACTAGTGATGCCTATGTCTTCCATAATTATTTTCCTTATTCTTCTACCTATCCATGTTATTATATAAACTTGTCTGATAAATAATTCACCTACCTTTGATCCATGAAATATTACAGGAGACCTCATGTCCAATGGCCTTGATCACTGATCTTGTGTTGATTCCAGTTTTGTACCTAGTTTTTTCTTAACCCTGTCTACCCAGTCCACCTAATCCATCAACATCCCAACCTATCCAATCAAATTCTCTTTCAAGATGTGTTAGGCATTTCTCTTTTGCGGTAAAGAGAAATCTCTAGTGCTAACATTTCCAATTCTTGATCTTATTTTCTTCACAATCTATGTAGAATAATTTATTCTCACCACATTTATGCCCCTTACTATACTTTCTATCGCAATTGAGACATAGTCCCTTTTCTATTATTTCATCCATTTGTTAATGTGTCAACCTTGTAGGTTAAGTGAGGTTGGGAGAGGGAGAATGGTGCTCTCTATAGTTGTTAGAGATCACTCTTCTAATGGCAATATTTTTACTTTCAACTTTCCTTTTCATACCGAAAGAATGCTCTAGGGATTTAGGTTCGAAGAGACACACATAATGTTGAATGTCCTCCTTTAAAGTTACCATCAAGAGGTCTAACAAATTGTCCTTTGGAATGTTCTTTACCCTAAGACTTATTTTTTGGAATTTTTGAATGTGCTCTGTAAATGGACCTCTTTGTCGAATATTTATCAATTAACTAAAGAATGTGCTGTTATTAATATCCCCATAATGTATTATCAATTCATCCATAAAAATGGATCAAGAGATAATAAAATCCTTTTTTTCTTTCACAAATCCATTAATAACAAACAAATTGGTCATTTTATAAATACAAGGATGAAAGAGTTACCTTTTGTAAGGTTTTCACTTGGTGCATATCAAAGAATTTCTACATCTGGAATATCCATGTTATAGAACATTTTCCATCAAACTTTCTCATATCGATCTTGGAAATTAAGTAGTTCCTTGGTGCTGAGTGGAACCCATGATGATGTGTATTTGAAGGTGATGAATAATCATTATTTTTGGGATCAATATTTATTTCCTCCACATTTACATGATTTCCTTGTGTCTTGATATCTCCTTGAGGAAATCTCTCATCTAGGGTACGTAAGATGTTTGACATGGAATTTTTTCAATTCTTCCATATTATTTTTCCATATGTTCCCTATTTTCATACACATTCTTTTCCATCAAATCATTACTTGTTATTGACTTAACATTCAATTCATTAAATTGGTTCTCAAAACTAGATAGATGGTGAAAAATCTCTTCTCTTTCTTCCTGAGTCATGGTTGATATTTTTGGAGGTTTAGTTGGGTAATTAAGTTTTGGAACACTCTTTTCCATGTGGGATGACAATAATAATACTCCTCTTTTTTTCTTTTATCAAAAATTTTGAATCCACAAAAATAAATCTTCCAATCAAAAGTTATGCCAATTGAAAAGTGTGTACCATTAAAACCCTAATTAGGAGATTGCCTTGTTGGCTGACCTTTGTCCTGATGTATCTATGAAATTTAGGCCCTCCCAAGTCCAAAATTTTATTTCATAGTACTTTGATGTTTCTTCTCTACAATTCCATAGGTATGAACATAATTTGATGTGCCAAGTGAAAGTCATGGTAACTTTACCAAAACTTGTTGATTTTTTGTCCTTTCTAGAGAACTAACTTGTATGGAATGCCACATGACCAATATTTCATATATGTTTCTGAAATTTTTACCTAAAACAACATGATTTGTATTATTTATTAAGAAAATGGTGGCACTCAATTTGGACTTACCAAGCTTTAGATATGTCACTTCTACCAAGAATGCATGTTTGAGACTAGTTTTAGGACTAGTCAAATAACCCTAATTTCCATAGCCAATATCTTATTAGGGATAAGATATTGTGAAGGTAGTTGTAGCTAGAATCTATAAGGAAATAGATGAATTTCCATGTCTCCATCGGTAAAAGGTAAAGAATTAGAATACTCATGAGTTAAAGGAGGTTAAGGAGGATGAGGGTATTCATAGGTCAAGGGTAGGGTTCCAAGGAATATATATGCCTCAATTTTTAAGCAATGGTGTTATTTTTATTGCGGAAATGTTTAAGATTAAAAAAGGAATGGATATGTCTCTCTCATGGTATCCTCCATATCCCAAGTAACATCATTTGGTTCAAAGTGCTACAATTACACATTTACCTAAGTGATGGCTTGGTTCCAAAGCAATGTTATTTTCTTGTCTAGGATGCACAAGGGTTATGGTTGGAACTCTCCCTTTGGGTCCACCTAAATCACAAACCAATCATTGAAATGGTTAGGATCATTTACATATTTCTTAAGAAATGAGATGGAAAACGTTATGTGTTTTAATTTTATCAAGTAATGCAAGTTTATATCATATTGGTCCAATGCTTTCTAAGATCTCAAACGGCCCACAATATTTGGGTGCAAGATTGGCACAATTTCCAAGTTTTAGGGAACTTCTTTATCATTTAACTTTGATATAAACATGTTCTCTAACTTTAATCTCTTTATGAATTATGTTCTTGTATGCATAATTTTTATGTTTGTCTTTATTTGTCTTCAAATTTTGTTTAATCTTCATAACCTCTTGTTCCATCTCCTTAAGCATTTCTAATCCAATCATAATTTTGTTCACTGGATTATTCCAACTTACTAGGGTATTGCATCTTCTTAAATAAAAATGCCTCGAATGGACTCATTTTTAATGATGCTTGATAACCATTGTTATAAGCAAACTCTGTCATGTGTGAGGAGTCTTCCCATTTAGTTGGTTTGTTCACAACATACATGCTAATCATGTCTTTTAATATTTGATTTTTTCTTTTTATCTATCCATCTATTTAAGGATGATAAGTAGTGTTGAAGTTTAATTAGGTACCCAATCCTTCAAACAAAATTTTCCAAAAATTTGATGTAAATTTGGAATCTTTGTCAAATATTGTTGCCGTAGGCATCCCATGAAACCTGAAAATTTCCCTCATAAATATTTCTGCAATGTTGACTTCTTTGTGTGTAGATTTTATGAGAATAAAGTGAGTAACCTTGATCAATTTTTCAACCACAACCATGATGGCATCATTTTGTTTCATTGTTCTAGGTAGTCCTATGATAAAATCCATTGTTATTACTTCCCATTTCCACTCGAAAATTGGCAAGGGTTGTAACATGTAAAACACCTCGGCCCCCCAATTGAGGTGCACTACTATAAAACCACTCAATCATGTCTCTATTAGCTCACTTTAATGCACCCAAAACCCTCTATGAGGCATGCTATGTAAAATATCTACTTTGATACCAAAATAAATAGAATTGCAGTGCAGTATGCCTACCAAAAATACATCTAACAACACTTGCAAAAAAACAAGAGTAAAAATTGAAGGAACCATTCATAACAACATATAAATAATGAACTCAGAGTTCTTATGCGCAATAATTAAATATAAGAAGAGTAAATAAACATAGAGATTAACACTTATATTTAAGTAAAAATGATGCAACCAACTATAGGGGACAGACATTCCTCCCAACCATAGATTTGTTTCTAAATATATGAGAAGAATATCACCCTTGTGATTGGGCTATGAATCCACAAAAAAGGGTGTCCCTCATAGTAAAAACACTTCTTAAGGTAGCTAGTACTCTTATAGCCATCCCAATCCACCCAATTCTCTTCCCCACAACCTACACAACCCAAGGAAGGGTATCCCCCTTCACTACTCACAATCCCTTAGGAATTCTCTCTTCCCTTGAGGGCTCCAGTGCACCTTGTCATACAAGAATATCTCTACTAGGGACTCTAGGTATGTTAGTTGGTATGTTAAGAACCAAATATCAAAATAGCATAAAAAAAACCTTAGAATAAGTACTCAACACCTTGAAAAAGAGAGAATTTCAGATAATAAGCCTCTTCGAGGGGGAAACCTCCTTATACACCACATAAAGTTTCAAATACAAGATGATTCCAAATGAAAAGGTCTCCTTGGTATATATAGGATACCAGGAGGTACAATTACAACTAATGGACCCAAGCCGACATAAATAAAATAACATAATATAATATGCCCCAATTAAGGGGTAATGTGCCACTATTTAGGGATTAACATGTCCCTCCCCTTCAGAAAAGTGGTGTCTGCAATGCTTGAGTAATTTTGAATGCTTATTTATAAAAGACTCATTTTCCCAAGTGGAATATTCAACAGGTAGTTTCCTCCACTTAATGAGATATTATGAAATGGATCTATTCCTCAGCTGGCGAATTCTTATGTCAGTGATAGCTTTAGGCTCCAATATGATTTTTCCTTCCTCGTCAAGTTCTAGAAATATAGTTTGAACTTGGATCTTGTCACCTATAACCTTTTTTAAGCATGAAACATGTAAAACTGGGTGTACTCGCGAAGATGAAGACAACTCCAATTTGTATTCCATAGAACCAATATTTTGCAACACCTTATAAGGGCCATAGTACTTTGGTGATAATTTAGTATCCTTCTTAGCTTGCTTGAGGGGCATCTGTTTCTATGGTTGTAGTATTAAAAATACCCAATCCCCGACTTCAAAACTTTTTTCACTACGATGTTGACCTGCTTATTGTTTCATGCGATTTTGTGCCATGGTCAGGTTGTCCTTTAAGAGTTGGAGAACTTGTTGTTGATGCTCAATGTGATCTTCCACTGCTTGAACCTTAGAATTTTATTTTAAAGAAGAAGTGATGGAAAGTGGGTGGTATCCATAGAGTTCCATAAATGGTGTCATTTTTGTTTGTTGGGTATGTGTTATATTATTTTCATGAGTATTTTTGCCTCATTTTTCGTGTTGCCTCGATTTTTGTGTCGATTGTTAGGCGGTTTTTCGACACATGGTTTTTTGTCGATGGTTTTCTATCTCCAGTTAAGGACTTAGGGTTATTGACTAATCCAAGTCATTGGGTTAGGTTTTTGGATGTCATTGGATCCTATATGTATATTGTATTGTAAACAATGTATCACTATGAATTAATATAGAATATGTTGGTTTTCCCGGTTTGGGTTTCCAGGGGAAAAATCTTTGTGAAATGTTTGTATTTTCCATTGTATCATTTATGTTCTTTTATTGAAAATCTGTTTGCAATAAATATTGTACAAGTTTAAAATCTGCATTGTTGCAGTCTAAAAGGAAGTGTTATACCACCATTATGTCAAGGGTAACCATTTGAACCATTGTGTTTTTTTATCAGAGACAAAGCAACGAAGTTAGCCTTCCAGACATTTGTTCACTATCTTGGTTTTTCCATCAAATTGAGGATGATAAGATGAGCTGTGAGCCAATTGAGTACCCAAACAAGAAAATAATTATGTCCAAAAATGTCCACTAAAGATGGGATCTCTGCCACTTACAATAATCTTTGGGATTCCATGTAGCTTTTGAACTGTCTCCATGAATGTAGTGGAAACTGTATTGGCTTTGAAAGGATGAGAGAGTGCACAAAAGTGTGCATACTTGGTCAGTCTATCAACAATCACCATGATGACACTCTTTCCTTTAGAATTCGGTAATCCTGTGATGAAATCCATGGAAACCTCCTCTCGACATTGACTTGGGATGGCTAATTGTTGTAAAAGACCTGGGGTCTTAATTGTTTCCACCTTATTTTGTTGGAAAACCAAACATTCTGCCACAAACCTTTGAACATCAGTTTTAAGGCCATCCCAAAAAAAATCCTTCTTGACCCTATGGTAGGTATTCAAAAATATCGAATTCCCTCCTACCAGAGAGGTGTGCAATTCCAATAGTGTGTTTTGTTTGAGTTGGGAGTTCTTACATAAATATAAGTGATCTTTGTACCATAGCGAATCATTTTTCCATGTAAATGTATCTGACGCAGTGGAATTCTATTGCAACCTTTGAATGAGAGTCCACACGTTCTTGTCATTCTTCCATTCATCCCTTGCTTCTATTATCCAATCGAGTTGGATGATTGAGATAGAAAATAGAAAGGCTTTAACATCTTCATCCTTTCTTGAGAGTGCATCTGCCACAACATTTTGCTTCCCTTTTTTATAGATGATTTCAAAATCATAACCCAACATCTTAGTCACCCATTTTCGTTGTTCTTCTGAATATAGTCTTTGTTCCAAGAAGTATTTAAGACTATCATGATATGTTTTGACCTTGAAGTGCCTACCTATTAGGTAAGGGCACCATTTCTTCAATGCATGTAGTATTGCCATAATTTCCTTCTCATAAATGGGTTTTTGTAAGTCCTTTCCCTCGAGTGGTCGACTTTCAAAAGCAAGGGGCCTTCCTTCTTGCATTAGAACAACACCAATGCCATTTCCCGAGGCATCGCATTCCACAATAAAGGTTTTTGTGAAGTCGGGTGTGGTCAAGACAGGCGCTTTGCACATCACCTCTTTACGTTGTTCAAAATATTGATTTTCCTCTAGAGTCCATGAAAATGCATTCTTATTAGTTAATGGTGTTAAAGGTGTTGTTATTCTTCCATAGTTCCAAACAAACTTGCGGTAGTAACCTATCAAACCCAAAAATTCTCTAAGATTCTTCAATGTTTTGGGAATCAGCCAGTCCATCATGGCCTTAATCTATTTAGGGTCTACCTTGACACCTTCATGAGATACAATATGACCCAAATACTCTACCTCCTTCACCCCAAATAAACATTTGGATGGTTTGGAATATAGTTGTTTCTCCTTTAGTAGTTGTAGCACCTCGTCAGCATGTCACACATGATCCTCCCAAAACTTGTTATAGATTAGTATATCATCAAAAAATACTAACACAAATTTTTGAAGGAAGGGCTTGAAAATGGAATTCATCAACCTTTGGAATATGGAAGGTGAATTTGTAAGGTCAAAAGGCATGACCAAAAATTCATAATGGCCTTCATGAGTTCAGAATGTTGTTTTTGGGATATTTGCTTCCTTCATTCTAATCCGATGATACCCTAAATGGAGATCCAACTTTGTGAAACAGATTGCTCCATGTAGCTCATATAATATTTAATCAATGATGAGAATGGGAAACTTATCTTTAATAGTGATCTTGTTGAGATCTCTATAATCTGGACACATACGCCATGAGCCCTCTTTCTTGACTACCATTACCATCGATGCAGAATAAGAACTTTGGCTAGGTCTAATAATGTCAGCCTCTAACATTTCTTCAACCATATGATCAATTTCACTCTTCTCGTCATAAGGGTATTTGTAAGGCATGATGTTAGGAGGAACACTCCTAGGAATTTGGTGAATAGCATGATCATGATTTCGAGTGGGTAGAAGACCTTTGGGAATATCTTCAAATAATTTGGAATGTTTATCAATGATCCCTTGGAGATCTAGGTGAATAGATGGCTTAGATGTTTGAACATCTAGTGAGCATAGTTGTACAATTACACTTTGATGCCTCTTTTTCAATAATTTTGTCATGCCATTAGAGCTTATCACCTTACTAGGTTTCCTTGTGATACCCATTAACTCAATTTATTTTCCTTCCAATGAAAATTTCATGAAAAGTTCTTGAAAATTAAAATCCATTGTTCCCAATGATTGTAACCATTGAACTCCTAGTACGACATCAGCACCACCCATGGGTATAGAAATCATTGGACTATTCATTACATACTCCCCCATAGTAAGATTGATCTTATTGCATTTTCCTGAGCAATTGATAGTTCCTCCATATGCAATCATTACTTGAAAGTCTAGCATTGGAGATATAAATCAATTGAGAGCTTTGGCTAATTTAAAGTGAATGAAATTATGAGTACTACCATAACCAATTAGGACTATTACCTTTTTCATTTTTATATATCCTTCAATCTTGAGGGTTTGAGGAGTGTTAATTCCAACTAATGCATTACATGATATTGTGGGAGTCAATTCTTCAAAATAAAACTCTTCTACATTTTCATCTTGAGATGGTTCTTGTTCTTGTTCTTGTTCCTCTTCACAATCTATGTAGAATAATTTCTTCTCACCACACTTATATCCCTTACTGTACTTGTTCTCACAATTAAAGCATAAACCTTTTGATTTTCTTTCCTCCAATTGTTGAGGTGTCAACCTTGTAGGTTGAGGTGTTTTAGAAGAAGCAACATTATTCTCTCAACAGACTTTAGGAGTGGTCCTTCTAGTAGCCATAGCCATATTTTTGCTTTCAACATTTCTCACCACCTTGAATGCATTCTCCAATGATTTGGGTACCCAAAGGCAAACATCATGTTGAAGTTTATCCTTTAAAGTTCCTATGAATACATCAATCAGGTGCTCATTTGGAATATATGTTACCTTTATATTCAATCTTTGGAAGTTCTCAATGTGCTCCACAATTAAACCCTTTTGCTTGAGATTTATCAATTGGATAAAGAAGGTATTTCTCCTTGTATCCTCATAGTGTTCTATCATTTCTTCCGTGAAAATTGTCCAAGTGACGAATGATTTGCGAGAACAATTCCATCGATACCAAACAAATTGATTGGGTTCTAAATATAAAGAAGCAATTCGTGCCTTTTGTGTATGTGGTGCATCATGTAGATCAAAGAATTGTTCCATCTAAAGTATCCATGTGATTGGATCATTTCCATCAAAATTCCTCATATCGATCTTAGGAAAGTGATTGGTCTTCAACCCAAAGTTGGAGTTTCTCCAATCTTGATTCATCTTCCTTGTGTCCTCGTCATGAATTTCATGGGATACATTTTCACTTTCAGGTGTCCTCTCTATTAGGAAATTTTTCAATCCCTCCATGATCTCCCTTTTTAAACCATCCATCTTAGCTTCCATTATTGCTTCCAAATTAGCTTCAGTTGAATCCACCAACCCTTATAGTTCATATTTTGTTACTGTCTTCTTTTGTAAATAATTTATGTCCCTACGCATTTCTTCACCTTCATCAAGAGTCCAAGTAGGACTGTCTAGAGGATTATTTGGTGTAAAAGTTACCTTTGTTGGTGGCATGTTGGCCAAGTATCACTTTTGAACCTTGCTTTCAAGGTGGTTCTTCTAGACAATCTTTATTTTGTTGTATCTCCAAAATTTCGACCCTTCTAGGTCTGAAAATGTATTTTTGTAGTTATCTAATACATCTTCTCTGCAATACCACAGGTCTAATCAAAATTGGATGCGCCAAGTGGAAGTTATGGTAACTTCCCCACATCTTTCTAATTTTTGTCCCTTCTAGGAGAGCATACTTGTAAAGCGTACCAAGGGCACAATATCTGATATTTGATTATGAAACTTGTACCTGAAATAATATAGACTGTCCACTATCATATGCAACTAGTCTCACTTAATTTGGATATTCATTGAAGAAGATATCAGTGTTTTACCCGAAAGACATGTTTGAGACTAGTTAATATGACTAGTCAGATACCCTATCTTGCACACGGTGTATCTACAAAAGTAGGATGACCCGGAAGCTAAAATTTGTATCACAACTGCCTTGATAATTTTTATGAATATCTTCCAATTTTTAGGGTCTTGATCCATCTATTAAATATCCTCCAAGGGGTTCCTTTTGAATCATCATATAAAAAAATTTATAGTGAAAATGCCAAGGTGTCTCAAATGTAGCAGTGAAACCCCAAGACCTTGAGCTCTGATACCAATTGTTAAGAAACAAATATAAAAATAGGATAAAAAAACCTCAAAATAAGTACTCAACACCTGGAAAAAGAGATCATTTTAGATAATAAGCCTCTTTGAGGGGGAAACCTCCGTATACACCACAAAAAATTTTGGTCTATAGGGGAAAACTCAACTACATCCAAGTAGTCCTCCCATCTAGGAGGCTTTTCCATAACATACATTCTCAACATATCATTGGTTATTCAATTAATCATGTATGTCTTCCCATCCAACTCTGGATGCTATGTTTTATTGAAATTCATATTGGTCCCAAATCCCTTCAAAAAAACCCTTCAAAAAATTGGAGGTGAACTCGGGATATCTATATGATATTATTGATTTACAAAATCCATGTAGCCTAGTGACTTATTTCATATAGATTTATGCAATATTGGTTGCCTTATGAGTTATTTTTACCATAATGAAATGTGCAACCTTTGTTAGCTTGTCCACTACCACCATAACAGAATCATGTTGTCGTGTTGTCCAGGACGTCTTGGTAATGAAATGGAGTGTTCAACGATTACTTGTGCATTGTTAACCCAAAAGGCACCACTACAAATTCATAGTTCCCATATCTTGTTTTGAAGAATGTCTTGTTAGTGTATTCCTCTCCAATCCTTACTCGATGGTAACTCGACCTCAGGTCAATCTTCGAAAATATCCTTTCCCCCTTCAATTGATCAAAGGGATCATCAATTCTTGGCAAGGGATACGTATTCTTCACTGTAAAATTTTTCAACTGTCTGAAGCCAATGCATAACCTCATATTCTCATCATTCTTCACAAAATGCACCAGGTCACCCCAAGGAGAAACACTTGGGTGTATATACTCCTTATTCATTGATTCCTCTAGTTGCATTTACAATGGACACTGTGACATCCCTGGGAATTAATTTAATAGATAAATAAATGTCCCTCTTTGATGGTAAACCTAGAATCTCCCCAAAAACATCTTCATAATCCTTCAAAATTGGATAGTCCTCTAGACTTGGCTCCTTATCCTTGGTTGGTTCTTCCATATGACATGCATATACTTGGCACCCTTTTCTGAAACTTTTCTTCAACTGCAGTGCTGAAATTTCTCTAGCAATTATGAGTCTTGGAATACCTTGAATTGTCCTTAAGTTTCCTTCCTCGTAAAGACATGTGAGAGATTTATTGTAATAGTCTAGGACAACATGATGCTTTTCCAACCAATCGATACCAATTAGGTAGACATAGGACCCAAGTGGTATGATGTTCAAATCTTACTTAGTGTTAACTCCCTTCAAGTTCACTGAGAATTCTTTAACAAACTCACTAATTCTCCTCTTGGATCCAGTAGCTAATTGAACTAACCAAGACTTTTCATGCTTAAATTTCTTCAATTTGATTCTTTCAACCAACTTGGGATCTACATAGTTATGACTAGCTCCAAAATCAATCAAAATAGCTATGGGTTGATTTTAAATAGTACCTTTTGTTAGGGCCTTTATATGGTATACTTTATACTTGACTTTACCTCTCTTTTACCCTATTTCCACTTCACTTGTACACCCATTTGTCAATCATTTAACCATTGCACAATGAATTGGCTCTTATATTAGTAAACTATCATTTGGTTGTTTTATATGAAATAGATTAGGATATTTTGATTAAATTTTCTTTCATTTTCATATATATGTGCCTAACCTAAAGTATGAAGTGCAGATTCTTTCCTCGGGTTAATAATAAAATATCTAGTTATTATGAAATTGGTTTTGAAGGATATTGAGAAGGGAATTCAACATAAGGAGAATCTTGTGATTTATTGGCGTCATTACTTCATTTTTCCATTCAAGGGAGTTGTTGGGGTTATTGCTTCCATGGATAACCATTTTCATGGATCGTGGAGCTCATATGGAGCATATTTGGATGGTGATATTTTTCCCATTTGTTTCCTGGGTATCTTGGATGCACCTGAAAGTTCTATTGTTGTTTTGGACAAGTTATTCCTCACCCACATTTCCCATGTTAGCTTGGATTGATCCCTCTCATTGTTTGGCGCAAACTTTCAGTTTTTTCTGTGTTTAGCAAGTTTTTGCTTCTTGTTATCAAGTTGTTTTTCATGGGATTCGATCTCTTGTTGTATATATATTGTATTTTTCCCAAGAGGGCAGGATATATAGATGTTACGTTGTTGAACTGAACCTCTGAAATACTATTATTTTATGAATACGATTTTATGTGTGGAATAAATCCAATTCATGATTTTCATGCTACATAAGTTGTGAGAGTGTGTGCTAAGTTATTCTGAGGATTTTGGCACCTGGAGCAAGGGCCCACTCAAGGTACCAATTTTCCCATGCATTTTTATGCTTTAGTCTACGATTTCTTATGTAAATTCTTAGGTTAGATGAATGGTTAATTGTTAAATGAATTTAAGATTTAATGTTGAGTTGTAGGACAATTTTTTAATTATAGGTTTCTTTAATGTGATTGTTATTGTTTTCATAAAAGTATCTAATTTAGAAATCCCATGGGTAATTGCTAAATTATATGTTCTTGTTTTCTAGAATTTACAAGTTTGTGTTAATTGATAGTTTGATGATTTCCAACCCTTGTTTTTAATTTATTTATATTTTATTTGATTTGTGGACTATTGTTGGAATTTAACCCTAGCCAAGAGTTGGGCCAAGGTTCTCAAACTTAACCCCTATGGAAGCCAACCTAAGCTCAAAACAAACCCCAACTCTAAGTTCTAAAATCCCTAGCCATTACTTAGAAATTATGCTCATGCTTAGAATAATTTGTAGTTTTCATGCTTAGCATCCCTTCGACAGTCAATCCAAGCTACCATCCTGCAAAAAAAATTCTTTCTCCTCACAACAATTAAGAGAACCTCGGTTGATAGAATGAGTGTTTAAGTGTCTTTACCTATAGAATCATCTCTATGTAAAAACACTGACATTTTTGGCGTCATTGTCGGGGAGGCACCAAACGAATAATTGGTCACTTGATTTAAATTTGGAAGTGAGGGAACACTTGGATAATTAGGTTTCCTTATTCATAATTTTATTATCAAACTATTATAGTATGAATGACTCGAGGCGTTAAAAAACCTCATGGACATGGTGTCGTAGGAACCACCTGTAATAGTAACATTAAGGCGGGAGGATTGGGAGGACAAGGAAATCCACACAGTACCTTTGGACCTATACCTGACATTCCAGTCAACCATATAGCCTCTAAAGTCCCCAGTAGCTCTGTTATGGCTATATCTTCAGCTAACAAAATAATAGACTCTTCTTCATCTGAACCTTTGGACATTGGAAATCAAGCCTTACCTAAGAACCTAGTTCAAGAACCTAATTACTCAAGTGAATCAAACGAATATTTTTAGGGAGAGAAGTTGTTAGGTATGGGAGAAGAGGTGGAAAACCTGAAACAAAAGGAACCCATCACCTTTGAATTCCCTATTAAATAATATGATGGGACGATGCAGATGAAAAACATTCCACCCTTTGCCTTGCCAAACTTTCGTGACTCACCTAGTGAGGACCCTGATACTCTCCTCTTTGATTTTGATGTTCACTATCAAAGCTATGACTATTCCTCAGATGCCCATAAAATAAAATTGTTCCCAGCCACCCTAAAAGATGCAACACTTCTTTAGTTCATGGGGAGGGGGGAACACTATCAAGAAATGGGAGGAAATGAGGCAAATATTCCAAAAAAAATACCAGGATTATTGTGAAGCAAGGAACATTAGGGATGAAGTATTTAAAATGTCACAAAAGGAATATGAGAGTTTGGAAGACTTTGTAGAAATATTTTGGTATAACCTGCAAAGAACCAAATTGAACTCACTAGAACCTGAAATTCTAGCAACTATTCTCCTCCGGGCCATAAGAGATAATTTCTTGGACCTATTAAACCTTATGTCCGAGCTAGTGATGTTTCTTAGTTAACCTATGAGGAGATTTGTGAATTATGTAGGCATTACTCACTACGTGCTACCCGAACTGGGAGAGGTCCTAGAGACGTAGTCTCAAGAGTCATTAAGTCACTCGGTGGGGGGGGTGAATAAATCCGAGATTGTAAACATGTTGTAAAATTTAAAACCAATATACTCAGCTCACGTAGCTCCCACATAGACACCCTTAAATCCAAGATAAATAAAGAAGAGGTTGATCTAGCCTTGGACATCTTCTGTACTCGGTGTCGAAAGAAGCATCCTTTGTGATAATTACTTCTAGATAATATTGAAGTGTGTGGAATTTGTGACCAAAATCATGCCACTGAGGATTGTCCTTCCCTACCCAGACTTAAGGAAATATACCAAGGCACTACTGAGGAAACTAAAAAAATTTGTTATGTCACTCAAAAAATCCCATGGCCACCTCGACCAATGATCATGACATAGGAAATGCCCCAATACCCTCAACATTTCATATCATACCAATATCCACCACAAAAATGGTATACCCCCATGCCATGGAAACAATGGTATTCTCAATCCTAGAACCAACCATGGAAACAAGGTTGTAGGGGACAACCATCTTTTGGAAATCCACCTTAGCAAAACACACTTCAACAACAACCTCTAGTTAATCAACAACAAAAATTGCAGTTTCCATATAGTCAACAACCCCAAAGACCACCTCAAATTCCTTCACAATCCATACCTAACCCCAAAAATAAAGTAGATCATCCCATGTACAACACTGAGGTACCACCTTTCCCAACCTACTTTGTGTTCTCTGTGGACTGTGATGATATTAATTTACTCTCGGGAAAGGTAGTTAACAATATAGCATCACATGTTATTCAGGAACAAAACAATGAGGAGGAGGAATAGGAACCATAAAAATAAGAAGCCTCTCCAATCCTACAACCATCTATTTCACAAACCACTGATGAACATAAATCCTCCAAAATTGTTCTAGTCCCACCATACCCTGAGAGATTAACTATAGACAAACCACTGACGCAGCCTGAATTTGATCTTTTAGGGGAATTGAGAAATGTATGTGTCAAGATTTTGTTGTTCCAAGAAATTAAGGATGTTCCAATACATGCTAAATTTGTTAGAGAATTGTTCTTAAGGAATCCAAGAAGGAAGAAGAATGATCCTTCGATTGTGCATATCATAGGGAAATTAGCAAACCTAATGTTAGAAAAAGTCCTCATGAATAAATATGTAGATCATGGAAGTCCAATTGTTAATGTTCATATCAATAATATTTATATTCCTATCGCTTTGATAGACTTACGAACTACAATCAACATTATGAAAAAAGAGACAATGGAAAATCTTAAGCTAACCAAATTAAGACTAACTCCTATTGTCCTCCAGTTGGTTGATAGATCCACTGTCAAACCAGAAGGTATAGTAGATGATGTTATCATCTTTGTTGATACTTGGGAGTATCTATTAGATTTCATGATCCTACAACCAAAATCTAATCTAGGATGGTATCCCTTAATATTGGGTCGACCATGGTTGGCCACAATAGATGCCTATATTAGTTGTCGATCAGGAGATATGACTATCTCCCACGGAACCTCAACCAAGAAACTAACTCTTTACCCACCAGCTAAACCTTCTTTGGACTCGAAAATACCTTCCTGGATACTAGATAGTGATGATGAATCTATCCAACCCCTTCTAACCTTGGAACAAGCCTCACAAGACACGAAAGATGACCTTATCTACGAATTTTTAACATACTTCGAACCTACCCCAACATATTCTTCCCTTGAGCATGCCATGGATCAACAATTTCAAGAGAGTTATTCATTAAAAGAAATGATGGAGCAGGTGGAACCAATGATACCAGTATATGTTACTCTTGCCACCCATAGTCTAGCAGTTGAAATCCACCATGTGAAGACATTGAATATCAACCCTAATCAGAATCCAACTCAACGGTCAACTTGTGAAAATGCTACAAACCCATAGAAAATAATTTTCATGGGACTATATGGACATGAACGAAATCCACCCCAATCTCTGTATTCACCATATTTACACTAAGGAAGATGTTAGACCGATCCAACAAACCTCAATGCAGGATGAACCCAGCCTTGAGGGACAAATTCAAGAATGAGTTACAGAAATTGTTAGACGTGGATTTCATTTATCCTATCTCTCACAAGTGATTTTCACCATTAGTAATTGTCCCTAAGAAAAATGGGAAGTCACATGTGTGTATTGACTACAGGGAACTCAATAAATAAACTCTTAAGGATTATTTTCCACTACCTTTCATCGATCAAGTTCTTGACACCTTGGCTGGTAAAAATTACTTCTCCTTCCTTAACGAGTTTAGTGGCTATGACCAAATCCAAATTGCCCTGAAATATCAAGAGAAAACTACATTTACCTTTCCATGGGGAACTTATGCTTATCAAGTCTTACCCTTCATTCTAAGTAATTCCCTGGATACTTTTCAAAGAGAAATCCTTGGTATCGTTTTATATTCGATCCATGACTATAACACAACCGACCCTGAGTATCTTTCCTAGGGATGGGGCATCAAAATTTCTCTCTCCTTAACATCTCACATCCTCTGTCTGAAGCCTTTATCCTCGTCTGCTTACCCATAGCATTCTAATGCCTACTACCAGGCTCAAATTCGAGCTTTGGGTTGTAGGTTATGGCTTCCCAAAGTTCTTCGAGCATTCATTGGTTGAGATCCATGTAGCATCCACGAGAATCCCTTACCAGGTTCTCTCCTCTCGCGGGGAACATCCATTCATCACCTAAGCCAATGACGGACTCAGTATTATCTAACATACCAATTGTAGAGGGATTTGGCACTTTAGTGTTTCGACACTTCAGCCCTGAACGCCTCTTTATTGTCTACGCACGAGACCTCCCAGAGTCCCGAACTCCTAAAGTCCCATAAGCTTTCCACGTGGTTCCGACCTTCGGGCCTTTTGGGTCCCTCTATTACGCTACGCCCCAAACCCTTCGGAGTCTCGAAGTCTTGGACTCCCGGAGTTCCAGTCAATTCACCAACCATTTTGGCTAGGCAAGCACGTACCATGGGCTGACATGTAGAAGGGCCAGGGGTGAAACGTGTCACGTTCCAATAGGCATATAGGGTCTACAAAAATCACAGATGGAGCTGACATGTGGAACATCGATTGTGGGTCCACGTCACCCTAGTGACGTCGGCTTGCCACGTCACACCATACTGACAACCTTCTAACATCCCTCAAATATCACGGTCGAGATCCGGCCACATGGATCCATTAGTCCATGGCTAGCGTTACTTCGCGACTCTAGCCTTCGGGATTTTTGCGATGCAAAATCCTCTTTCCTCCCGAAGTTGGTCAGCGTCAGGCTGACCACAGCCCAGATATGATGGTTAGGAAAATTCCCGAAGCATCCTCAAATCGACCTTCCTCATTATTTTAGGCTTCAGAGATTTTCGACACACCACACCTCAAATTCCCTGAAGTGCCCAGTCTCTGAACTAAAGGATCTAGCGCCATGCATCCCTTGTATATCGACGATTGTGAGGGATCCTGAAGAATCCATGGATTGATGGTCCACATTACTTCATGACTTTGGCCTTCGGGGAGTTTGGGGTTACAACACCCCTATCCTCCCGAAGCAGTCAACATCAGGCTGACTACATCATGGATCCTACGTCTAGAAAGAACCCGAAGGGTCCCTGGATCTATGGTCCTGGTCACTTTGTGACTCAAGACTTCGAGGATTTTGTCTTTTACTGCCACTCCATTCTCCCGAAGTAGGACTTCACCGAAGTACCATGTGCAGGTCCCCCATCCTAGATGATCGAACGGTAGGCGGGGCTTCTAACGATCTCCCCCAAATTTATGACTCTCCTTTACTTCTTAACTTCGGCATTCGGGGAGTTTTATGCTATGGCATATCCTTTCTCCCGAAGTCGTATTCCACCGAAGTCACCTCAGTGTAGAACTAATGGTTGAGGAAATCCCTGAACATTCTCGATCGATGACTCACGCTACTTCGTGATGGGGAGTTGGATCCCAGTTTAGTTGGTAAGATAGGTTCCTCTAACCACTAGGGAAACTGCCAAATGTCATTCGACCTTACAGGAAACCATGACTCTCAGTCACCTTCGGTCAATTTCTGACTATTAGGGCCAACAGTACTCCGAAGTCCCAAACTTCCCGAGCCCCGAAGTCAGAAGGACTTGGCTCCCTTAGGCTTAGCAAAATGTTCTTGGGTGTTGGTCAAATGGGTCTTTCTAAACTCTCGTGAGTTAAACACATCTTCCTTATCATGAACTTACTAAGGACTTAAGCATGGTATCTTGGTTGCACAACAAGGAGTCTAAATGAGACATCCTCTCCAGACCGACAAGGTCAGATTGATGCAATGCTTTCTATCCCAGCCCTCTTATAGGTTTACGTCCCAAGACTTATTGAAGGCTAAACTGGGGCATATAGATGATCAATCAGAAGCATAAGTCCACAAGAAGGTAAATTCATACACATAACTTGATCATTCAAAACAGATACCATTCTTAGATGTATAAATACATGTATTCATTCATTATCCCATTTCAAAACACAAAATATGGAAATACTTATCAGAGCCAGAAATCGTGATGCAATAATTGAAAGGGGTGCCTATTTCCACCCAACCATAGGCTCAGTCACTCCTAACGGATTTAACACTGGCCACGCTCGAGCTAGACCACGATGCTTTAAGAGAGATTTCTTTCTTCCAGCTCAGCAACAGTCAGGGACGGAGGTTACTCTCCTCCTCCCACAGGATCTAGCAATGGGTTTTCTCTACACCAAGCAAGGAGGCATGCCTGAGTGCTTCCTCACTCACTCAGCACACTCGTTTATCAGCTTGTATCATGACCCTGCTAGCCACATCCTGCAACCAGAACATGTTCATTTCTCAGTTCTTTCTCAAAGTTGAAAGCTTAGTCTCTCTTCTCTACTTCTCTTCACAACTCTTCCTCTGCCCACCACGCCTTCCTTTATTGCCTTCCTCAGAAAGATTGTGTGTGGTCTGAATTCCAAGTCTGTGGTCATGTCTGAAAGCCTTATAGATGGGTTCTCTACCCCATCCCCTCATTAACTCTTGAGGAGGTCTTCCCACCTACCAACCTGATTGTAATTCATTTCTGGGTCAGAGGACTGTTTTGTTCCTGAGCAATTAAATCCAGCAAGGTACAGATTTGGTGGGGGTTATCTCAACCATTACTAGTTACCCTCGCCATCTCTTTCAAAGAATTCATGGTCTATCTTGGAAAACCCCTCTTTTCAGTAGTCATGCAACACTTATCCATTTCTATTAATAACATAAATTACATTCCTTGACCTTTTATACAAAGGTTCATCAAATCAAACATTCACACATATCGAGTTTTCCATAGTCTCTTGGCCAATATATTTATATTTACAAACTAGGGGAAACAGGGGTGTTACAATCCCCTCCCCCTTAAAGAAAAATCACCCTCGATGTTCTATATGTCAATGTGCTCTACATATACAAAAGTAAACAAAAAGGGATATGTTTGTTTCATGTCATCCTCGATTTCCTACGTAGCCTCATCTAGGCCAAAGTGTTTCCACTGCACCTTAACTTGTGCAATGGTTATGTTCATGAGTGAGGTTTTCTTTCTATCTAGTATGCATTGAGGTTCAGGTGGGAATTCTCCCTCCGACTCCACCTGAATCACAGACCAGACAATTATATGATTAGAATCATGTTCATATTTCTTCAATGACGAAACATGGAAAACATTGTGTGCCTTCACTGTGGGAGGGAGTGCTATCATATAGGCTATAGGTCCCACTCTATCTAAGATTTCAAAGGGTCCACAATACCGGGGTGCCAGCTTGGCACAAGATCCCATTTTCAGGGAACTCTTCCTCAGTCTAATTCTGAGATAGACATGGTCTTTTGTCTTGAACTCTCTGGGAGTTCTCTTTCTATCGGTGTAACTCTTCTGTCTATCCTGAGCAGTTTTCGGATTTTACTTAGTCTAAATTACTTGTTTTTCCATTTCTTTCATCATGTCAAGTTTGATTGTAATTCTATCCACTGGATTACTCCAGCTGATTAGAATCTTGCACTGTCTACCATAGAGGGCTTCAAAAGGGATCATCTTCAATGACTCTTATTTATGTAGCACCATTGTGACGCAGATTGCAACATAAACTATTCATTGTAACATTCATCATTATTGCACATCAATCATCTAATAAATAGATCTAGATCTAGTTCTGCATAAATAGACAATCCATGAACAATCGCATAAAAAGACATCCAAACACAAAATTTAACGTGGTTAACCCAAATCTTGGGCTACGTCCACAACGACTGGTTTCTTTATTATTATTCGTGCAATCATCCTAGGCTTGCGCATTGCGCTTACAATAGATACATCATGATATACTTCCCCATCTGGCCTAGTCGCTCTGCAGTGCAAGCCTCTCTCTACAAACCCTCCCTAAACCTTCAAACATAGACTCTCTCTCATTCTCAGTCTATTCTCTCAACCTCATCTTATCATCAGCTCAACTTCAGCTGCATATTCTTCTCGACCCATTACATATTTATACATAGAATTTAGGGCTCAAAACCCTACTCACTTATCCCAAAATCCTATGACAACTCATGATGGCTTAGTACAACTCATGACAACTCATCATTCGGGTGTAATTTTCCTACCTTTACTTCTGCATGCTTCTTTTACATTCCCAATTGTTGTTCTTCTTAATTTTGCACATCTATCTGCTTTTGCATGTCTAATTGTTGTCCTTCCTTATTTTGTGTGCACCCTCAAAACTTAGTTCTTTGAACTACATGTCGAGCATGTAGGAAGAATGATCGATGGTGCATTGCATCCTAGGGATAGTCTAGTGCCATCATGGCCTCTAGAATGTCTTCATTTGAATGGAATACATGCGAAGAGGAAGAAGATACCTTTCAGAGGCATGAATGGGTGAGGTCGGCTTGATGGGATCGGACATCTCACATTAGAGTGACAAAGAATTGGGTGTCAAGGAACCGACAAATGTAGTGGTATTGCAAACAGAATGGGCATGTGGTTGAATGGTGTTTGTGAATCTTCCTATGTATGGTGGATGGTTACTAACTCCTATAGGTGTTGATTATCTTATTGAAGGTAATGAACCTATGATGGATGAAATATAGCAGATGTGTACATACACACACACACACACACACACACAAATGTGTGTGTGTGTGTGTGTGTGTGTGTGTGTTATGGCCTCTAGGAGGAGGGTGAATTTCTTTTTTAGGGATTTTTGGAGAATTAGGTGGGGCAGAAGGAAGTGCATCCTACTGCAACCATGTCGAAGAAGATAATGGGGAAAGGTGTGTGAATACTTACTCCTGAGTAGGTGGGTTAGAAGCACCTGGGGGGGTGCCTGTAATGTTGAGGCACCTTGTAGCATGGAGGGCCTCTTGAATATTTTGAAGGGTGGTCATTTGACAAGTGAGATACTCAATAATCAATGGACACATGTATGTGAACTGGTCCAATTAACTGCATAGTGTGCATGGGCAAGTACAATGTGAATTCATCAAAGTGGACATGTAATAAATGCTAGAGTGACCAAATTATGCAAGCATTATCGGTGGTGATGCCGACTAAGTAAGTTTTGGCATGGTCGTTTGACGGATCATTGCGAGTGTGTCTCGAAAATGGGAGAGATGAGCAGAGTGATGGATGTAGTGGCCATATTGGGAACATATAGCACATGTGAAGTTGGTATGCAATGTCTTATTGCATTGGGGGGTAGACTCTTATGTAGGGTTTGCAAATATTCCTATTGGGGTCTATAATAGTGTTGTTTCCCTAGGTAGATGGATGAGGTTATGTAACTCTGAGCGAGTGGGGCACAATTTTGTGGGGCGACCTAGTGCTTTGCAGAGCATGCACGAGGGTTGTATTTGAGGTGTGACCTGAGTATTCCCCCAACTTTATTCTTCTTGTCCCCAACTGTGCAACCAAGTTGTAGCAATAATGGATTGACTAGAGTATGCATGGGTAATATTGTTTTAGGTGGAAGTGAAGGTATTGGTACCATAAATGGTGGGTCAAGATACCAAATAGATATTTCTAACACCATGTTGGGAAGTGTGAGTGTAGCAGTTACCTCTTTTGTCGAAACTCTTGGTGGTGGGTAGAAGAATGATATTTGGGTGAGAAGGTGAGGGGTGGTCTGTAAAGACATGGTTTGGTCATTCGTGGGTGGTGTCTCGGGGATAGACTGGGAAATTGGTTATGTTGTGATAGAAGTGATTGTGCACACTTGGGCAGAGTTTAAGGGTGGTATGCATGGTAGGTCACCCTGGTATGTGCCAAGGAGCAAGAGGTATTGAAAGATCCTGGACCCATTTCCATGAATGGTGAAACTTCTAGTTGTGGACCCCGTTGGATAGGCATTTTGGATAAGTTTTGGGGTCTGCGCCAGAAGAAGTCAAAGAATAAAAGGCAGTTAGAAGATGGACCAGAGTGCACGATGGGAGCGGACTTTAAGGAGTCAAAGCGCATGACAGAAGGATATGCGACGAAGAAATGCGCACAAGGCAGAAAATGGTTATAGACCATTAGAATTTTGGGGACATTTTGTCCACTTTTGTAATGGGCTTAGCCCTATTTTTTATGTATAAATATGTAATGGGTTTTTGGGTAGAGGCATGTGTGAATAGAGTAAAGAGGTATATGAATATAGTGAAGAAGATATATTTGTGAATAAGCTAAGGTATGACTGAGGAATAAAGCTCCCACTGCAGCAGAACAACTAAGTGGTCAAGGCATACAAGGTAGTGACGCATTTTAAGGCAGGGCGTCACCACATGCATGTTCAAGCAAAGAAGGACCCAGATCAATAGTGGTTACCGATACAATACAAATTGACGGAAGAAGAGATGGGAAACATTATGGTTGATTGGGACGAGGAGTGGAATATTCCACCCACGAAAACAAAGCCACCAGAGAAGAAAAACCCAAAAATATATGAGGTCAATGAGGAGGAAGAAGAAGGAGATGACTAGGACAAAGGGAAGGGCCCAGATGACACAACACCATATAAAACATTGTGCACCGACAAGAAGTGAAAAGAGACAGAGACAAAGAGACTCGAACAACAATGGTTGAAGTGAAAAGCCATTAAGGAAAAGGCTATCTAGGGTTTGACAGAGGATGACTTGGATAAGACTGGAAAGAAAATCAAAGAAGTCATTGACAAAACATTTCAACGTGCAACACAACAACAAGAAGAGATGAACAGACGCATGCAGAAACAGATGGCAACATTGCGACAATTATTAGAAGTCGCCAACATCGCACTAGAATGACAGATGGAGGAGGAACCAACAACAAGCACTACCAAGAATGGAGAGGCAAGACCAACAATATCCCAGTCCTTAGCATTCACAGGAGAACGAAGGTTGATTAAGCTAGTGACAAGGGCATTCGAGTCCCCCACGACAGAAATGCAAGAGCAGGCAGGGCATTAGGTCACATTGACTTAGTGTTGTCACAACTAACAATCAATGTATTGCAGGAGTTACAAATGAGCGCCACACTAGAGATGAACATGCGCACAGAGAAGACATCCAACGAGCTAGTGAAGATTACAACAGAAAATGTCGGATTAGAGATATGGTACAACAAAGTGAAACATGAGTGCGATGAGGTCACGCAGAAGGTAGAACGAATGCAACAAGCATTTGAGAAGGTATATCAATAACTACCAGAGGCACGGGTAGAGAAGGAGGCCCTGGTGGAAGATCAAGTTAAGAGTATAAGTGAAGCCATCCAAGGCTTTTGTGTGTGAATAATTGATCTAGAAGTGCGCGTGACACCAAGCACTCCACCTGGAGAAATGGAGATGAGGAAGAAAACCATGTCAACAGTCGTGGACAGTATAAAGACTCTATCAGTAGAGTGTTCTCAACTATATACAGAGACTATGGGTGTTTGGGCACAACTCAGTGGGGATAAGGAACAATAGGAGATTAGTCAAAAGATCCAAGTTGTGCAGGAAAAGGCGTAGAAGTTCAAAGATGTGATAGGCACGTTACCACCAACTAAGGTGGTAACTGCGATGAATGAGAATAGAAAGTTGTATTCAAAGATGAATCAGCTAAGGGTAGAGCAGTAGGCTCACGCATAGCAGGTAGAAGTATTACAGGAGGAAGCATACAGAGTGATAATGACCTTAACAACAACTCAAGAAATCATCAAATAGGAAGCTAGTGAAGGTGTCGAGAAGATGCAGGCTCACGTCATTGTAGAAGCAATTGACCAAATTTTGTAGAAAGAGATAGAGGTTAAGGAAAAGGTTGCAACAACGAAGGTGACCTTTGAAGCAATCATGGTGCATTGGAAGAAGGTCTGAGTGGCTCGGGATGAGCCATTGGCGAGTGTTGGGGGCCTGTTGGATAGGAATTTTGGATAAGTTTTGGGATCTACGCCAGAAGAAGTCAAAGAATTAAAGGCAATTAGAAGATGGACCAGAGCCCGTGATGGGAGGGGAATTTAAGAAGTCAAATCGTGCGACAAAAGGATGTGCGACGGAGCAACGCGAACAGGGCGGAAAACAATTATAGATGGTTAGGATTTTGGGGACATTTTGTCCACTTTTGTAACGGGCTTAGCCCTATTTTTTTATGTCTAAATATGTAATGGTTTTTTGGGTAGAGGCGTGTGTGAATAGAATGAAGAGGTATGTGAATATAGTGAAGAAGAGATATGTGTGAAGAAGCTTAGGTATGATTGAGGAATAAAGCACACACTACAACAGAATGGCTAGGCAGGTTTGGGTAATGAGACTATTGCATATTTTGTAGCACGGTGTGCAAGTGTAAGAGAACTATCAATGAATAAATATAAGAAACCAGTCGTTGTGGACGTAGCCCAAGTTGGGTGAACCACATAAATCTGTGTGTTGTGATGTGGTGTATTTCCAATTTATGATGTTGAATGTTATGGTGCAATAATGATATATGTTGAATTATTGTTTATTTTATAATGTTTCACACTGAAGTATCTAATAATTGAATGGATGTTAAATGGGAGAATGTTGCGCACATAAGTAACTACTGAGTAATGAGAACTATGCACATGAGTAAATGATATGTTGAATGCTTCGCTTCCCCTCATCACTGCAGAACCTTGGTTCTTATAGCCCCTCTAGATGCCTCGGGTGAGACTTCACTTGCTCTGCAGGTGATGTCGAAAGGGCCGGTGTCTAAAGGCTTTGTTGGTATTCGAACGATTAACCTGGGTCTGCCCACTGAGCACCAACAACCCCAATAAGAGGAAGGATATTGATTGTGACTACCTTCCTGTTGTGAAGAAATATCATGGGGCAAAACAAAAATGAGGTCATTGTCTTCATCACATACATTGTACTACATTTGAGGAGAATGTTGTAGTCCAATGGGGCATCTATGAACTCGATGTCAATCAAGATCATTTTTCCCGCTATCTCTATGGGAAAATTTTGAAAAATAACCTCGAGTTAGGATGGGAAACCATCATAGGCCCAAAGAGTAATAGCAAAATGGATCAGCTCAAGGGAGCCTAGTTGTTTCTAGACACTTTCGGACATAATGCATGTGGATGATCCCTCGTCAATGATGCATCAATGAATGGTGATGTTCCAAACTGTGACTGGGATTTGGAAAGCAACCAAGGAAGGGAATTGAGGTTCAAAGTTCTCCAAATCAAAAGTAACAAGGTGCAAGTCGAAAGGGTCGTCTGCCCCCTATGTGGATATCAAAGATTTCCTTTGTGAAGGATAGGTTTGCAAGACCTTGACTATGGACATGGCTACAAGAGATTGAGCCAAGTCATCCACAATGCTATATTTATACATTGCCTTGACATGTGGGTTGTAAGCAGTATACCATAGAGGTGCTCTTGGTACACATGGGCTTGGGTCACCACTAGGATGCAATATCATCAAAGGGGTACTTACTAGCAATTGGGTGGCATCTGATGTGGTCAGATTAGAGTTGGGAGGCATACCGTATTGGCAATCGTGAGTTTGAAGATGGATGTCTTAAAATGTCATGAGAATGCTAAAGTTTGAAGGGTTTCTTGGTTGAGCTTGTCCCGTGGTAGGATATTGTCACATCAACTAGGTGGAGGGCCCAATCTCTTGTTGTGTAGAAACCACTCCTTGTTGAGGGAATGGGTTGTATAAGACAACCGGTGGTGGTAATTGAGGGAATTTATGTTGAAATTGTGAGGCACCTTGAGGGGTAGGGGGTCCTTGAGTATCCATATATTCCTTCATCCTTTTGAAATCTGTGATTTGTAGGCAGTGATTAGTGTAATGTCCATACTCATCGCATAATGCGTAGGGGAAGATAGTTCTAAGGTTGTTGTTCTTCCCTTGATGTTGTTGGCCATTGTTGTTTCCAGTGTTCTAGTTTTGATTATGAGCATTAGGGTTGCCCCTTACTTGAGGATTGTTGTTGGAGGTTGCCTCCTATCCTTGGTTGGCATTGGGTTTATTTTTACCCTTATTCTTTGAGTTGTTTTGTTGGGTGGCAGGTTGACCATGTTTAACTGTTCAAATACTTGAACATGTTGTATTGGTGAAGGCTAGACAAAATTGACACCAACTTGTTGTTGTGACTGTGGTGGCATAACATTGGGTGGTGGAGGACCAGGGAATGGATAATATGGGTTACTCCATTGAGGAGGCCCATACACAATGTATGATGTTGAGGTTCCTCTGCTACAACCTAGGTTTTGTGAAGGTACATGTGTATGCACATGAATTTGCATACTTGGCTAGGGTAAAGGATTCATGGGATGTGTAGGATTGTGCCCCTTATCTATTGGAGTAGGAGGAACAGGGAATCGGTGATTGGGTACATAATGTGTGTCCATGGTAGGAGGATAGAATGGTGCTCCTCCATAGTGGTTTGTGTATTGACTGGTGTCATACAAAGGTGTAGGGATACCATATGGGTGGACGTGGGTCATGGCCTCGATTAGTTCATTGGTCGAATGGGATGCTCTAGGTTTTTCCTAACCAAACGGTAGGGCTCGAGGAGAATCAAGGAGAACCGTATAAAGGTAACTAGACTATGAATAGATTAAATCAAAGTATTGGGCTTTGGTTACAACCTCTTCTTTAGTTTGTGGCATGGTGGTGGCCACACCTTTTGTGATAAAAGGCAAAAGAGACTCAAGGAACCAATATAGGAGTAGTTCTACAGTGACTTCAATTTTACATAGGATCCTTCTTCGATGACATTCGTGGATGTGATATGTGATATGGATAGAAGTAGTTTGACGAAAATCTAAGAGGATTTCCAAACCAGTGTCATGGCATAAAGGTAACTGAAAAAAGGCTAAGAAAGACTTGGCTAAATATGTGAAGGTTGCATGGGAACCAACTTTTTCATCTACGTACCATTTCATCGAGGGACCAATTAGCGTTCATGGAAATAGTTGTAGACAGATGGAACCATCAATGATGTTGTTGGATGAGCACCATGGGTGAAATGTCATGACATGGTTGGTCGGATCTTCACGTGATTTCCCATTAAACTTGAGGATGTTTGAGGGGAGCTTCGTTAGCATGGGCACCCAAGTTGCATTGTGTGAGATGGGGTCATTAGTGAGCTTCGTCAAATCGGGAATATTTAATGAGGCCATATATGGTAGGTTTTTGTGGTCCTGCCATTGTGGTTGATGTCAAGAGTCAGTTCTTGAGGAGGAAAGGCTATTGGATGGGTTGTTTTGGATGGTTTCTCCTAGCAAGGTGGGCTTGAGAAAGGCTAAACGAATCACTGTTGCACTCATAGGTGAGTGGGGATGTTGAACGAGTGAAGCAGTAAAACCAGGGATGCCTCCCACTACTGCTGGGAGGCCTAACAAGTGTTTGGAACATCGAGGAGGTAGCGGGTCCCCTATGGTTCTAGACTAGCAATTGTGTGTGTGATTTAAGTGAGAAGGTAGATAATTAGTGCTTTCAAAAAATAAATATGGCCTTGATCCAGGTGGATATCGGTGGCCACCCACCTTTTCCAACTAGCTCAAAACAATTTTCTGGCAATTTTGGTAATTTACTATTTTTAAAAAATTTTAACTTTTGGGGTCATTTTGAGGCCCTAAACGACGTTTTTGGAAAAACGAGCAGAAATATTCAAGGTTCTTCTATATTGCATCCAAAATGAATCTCCTTGACGATACCTTTCCAACAGGCTATCATGCGCCTAAAACGGAGATCGTATGCAAAAGTTACGACCCCGGAAAGTTGATGTACTAACTTACCCAAACGGGGCCCACATGACTTTTGGCGCTTCATCTCCTAGGGTTAGGTTTTTAGATGTCTAGAGTTTTTGGCATTCCTGTTTATTGTAAAAAGGCCTTTAGAGCCTCATTGTAATCATCTTCTTGTGAATGTGAGTAGCCGTCACATCTCTTCTCAGAGATAAGCTGCCACCATTCTAGCGAGTCTTTCACTCTGTATTTTTACAGTCTCTATACATTTCTTTCATTAATAGAAATCATGTATTACTATATATCTATTTTTATGGTTTCGTCTCTGATACATTTCTTCTATATAATTGAATATCTGTGATATCTCTGTGCATTTCTTTATTATATCTTCGCTCTCATTTTGTGTGCCGAAAATAATCTGTATTAGTGGTATCAAAGCAGGTTGCTCTTGATCGTGTTTCAGTGCATGTCCCCGACGAGGTCTGGGTATAGCAAGTTGGGTCTCGAGCTTGTCTCTCTTGAAGACAATCGCTCTCGCATGCCCAAGAAACCCTCCATGGCGGAAGAAAAGAAAAACGACGGAGCACAGGATCCTATAAATTTGTTGCTTGAGCAAGCTCTCACGCGACAAAGGGACGAAATGATGGAGAATTTTTCCCACATCCTTCAACGTCTGCCGATAGAAATAGGCGCATCTTCATCAAAGAGACACTTTGGAAGCACCTCTCCTTTCAAGGTACAGGTTAATTTTTATATTCCCGTATTTGAAGGTCAGATAGATGCGGATGCCCTAGACAAATGGTAAAATCTGCTAGACAGTTATTTCTATGTTCACCATTTTTTCGACAAGGAAACGATCACCTTCACACTCCTTAAATCCCTCCCCCATGTCAAACATTGGTGGGAAACTTACTAGCGTAAAAGTTCCACATAGGAGTCTAGAATATATGGGGTCGATCCCCCTTGGGATTTTTTTGTGGATGCGATAAAGGAACAGTATTACTCTATTGGCAACTATGAGGACTAGTACATGAGATGGACCACACTACGGCAAGAGAGGGGCCAAGCAGTTCCGGAGTTCACCAATACCTTCCATACATTGTGCACCAAGTTGGGTATCAAATACTCTGAACGACATTTGGTTCTGAAATAACGTGGGGCTCTACATAGATACATCCAAACTGAAATGGATTTTCTGGACATCTCATCACTCAGTGTTGCTTATCAATATGTTGTTAAAATTGAGCAGAAATTTAAGCACCAGAACAAACGGGAGTTCGGGTCTTCAAACCCACAACAACCAAAGTATGACAAAGACGACCCTAACAAATCATCTCTCGAAAACTAGTCCAAGCCACAAGAAAATAAGGGTCACAGGAAGACAAAGAAGGACACCGATGAATGTCACTCAAAACAATCATTGGTGGTCGAGATCAAAGACAAGGAGTAGAACCCTGATTCAAAATCTGATTCTGAAAATACTGGTAAAAGATAGATCATCGACATAGACCCCACTACTATTTTCGTGACCGCAAGAATTCAACCAGAAGAACCAACAGATCCATAAGAGGGGGAGCGCCTTTTTCATTCACAGATGTGGGTGAAGGGGACGCCACTTCATTTTATTGTTGATAGCGGAAGCCAGAAGAACCTCATCTCAACAGAGGTCCTCAAACAGTTGGGATTGTCGACAACACCACACCCGCATCCATACAACATAGGGTGGCTTCACAAAGGACGAGATCTTCATTTCAGCCAACATTGTCGATTGTCATATGACATCCAACCCTTCAAGGATGAGGTATTATGTGATGTTGCCCCATTGTATGTCTGTGATGTTCTCTTGGGCCAGCCATATATGTGGAGACACCATGTTGTTTATGAGTCTTGACCCCGTAGTGTCATTGTTTCTATAAGGGGTCATCTCTACAGAATACCACAGGTAGTTATGACTATTGTTCCACCTAAACAGTGCCGCAAGGTAGAATCTCATACTGCAAAATTCAGCTTCTTCACAATCTGTTCAAAAAGGGAACAGGGCACTGCAACCACTACAGCCTCTCCCCAAGCACCTTTTATCCAACAGAAGTAGGTCGACAAGGTTGCAGCAAAGCACACAGATTCCTTCTACACACCATCCTCTCATGTAGCTCAACTTGTTGAACATCCTCATCCTCAACAGGTTCATGACAAACTTCCACAAACTAAGCAGCACAACGTCCCCAGCAAGAAAAGCAGCTCACCAAGATTCATATTCAGCAAACATTTTTTCCTCTCCCCCGAGCACTCAACGCAATGGAAACCATTGCTTCCTAAGGAGGGAGGATTGATCCAGGTGGATATCGGTGGCCACCCACCTTTTCCAACTAGCTCAAAACAGTTTTCTGGCAATTTTAGTAATTCACTATTTTTAGAATTTTTTACTTTTGGGGCCATTTTGAGGCCCTAAACGACGTTTTTGGGAAAATGGAGAGAAATATGGAAGCTTCTTCGATATTGCCTCCAAAATGAATCTCTTTGACGATACCTTTCCAACAGGCTATCATGCACCTAAAATGGAGATCGTATGCAAAAGTTACGACCCCAGGAAGTTGATGTACTAACTTACCCAAACGGGGCCCACATGAATTTTGTCACTTCATCTCCTAGGGTTAGGTTTTTTTTAGATGTCTAGGGGTTTTGGCATTCTTGTTTATTGTAAAAAGGCCTTCTGAGCCTCATTGTAATCATCTTCTTGCGAATGCGAGTAGTCGTTACATCTCTTCTCAGAGATAAGCTGCCACCATTCTAGCGAGTCTTTCACTCTGTATTTTTACAGTCTCTGTACATTTCTTACATTAATAGAAATCGTGTATTACTGTATATCTGTGTTTATGGTTGCATCTCTGATACATTTCTGTTATATTATTGAATATATGTGATATCTCTGTGCATTTCTTTATTATATCTTCGCTTTCATTTCATGCCGAAAATAATCCAGATCAGGCCTACTTTAACAAAGTACAAAGCTGAATGTTGTTAGTGTCAAATGGATACAACATACATATATCAACTTAAATTAAAATGTCTAGGTAGGGTGGGATATTTTCCGCATGGGGGAATAAAAAGTAAAAGCATGTGTCCTAAAGACTTAGTGTCCTTCCTCTCAAAGTCATTGGGCCTTCCAATAGCTCTTCACAATGGGGCATGAACCCACCAAAAGAGAGGTCACTAAAGGTATGAAAGAATTAGTCATAATGAGGGGTAGAGGGTGCATGTCCTGGAGGAACTGGCAATATTTCCCAATAGCCATTTAAAATCTGTCCTAGCTGCAGTTGCATCCCACAACTACCACCTCTATAGAAATACTAGTTTTTTTCCACTAGGTTACCTCCTTCAAGTGCAGCAGAGGACTCTCAGCCTCAAAAATTGGTCACAGACTAGGATACCTCACAAGAGCTAGATGGCTCAAGAAGGTTCACATGGAACAACTGGACATAATCCTTTTCCCCTTCACAAGTACATCCTTGCCTTATGGTGTAGGTACACTTGGGGTGGAGGATTTGAATTATCCTAAACAATCAACTGTTATGTTTCTTAATGAAAAGTGATAATAGGGGGGTTATTTGGATGCCTACCCCTGAAAACCTAGCATGAACTAAAATTTTGTTTTGTGACCTCACAAGGGAGGATTTTAGTCATTTCTTAGAGTTGTGTTTTAAAATTTTAGAATTGGGGTCATGAGCCAATATGTTTGCTTAAGGGTGTGAAGAAGGTTTCCTTAGAACTCTTGAGTTTTTATGATTCTCTTAGATCACTTGTGGGCACAAAGAGAAGAGCATACTCAACAAAAGGGAACTTTGTGAAGGCCTTTGGTGTGTGAGTGCAAATGTGTGCAAGGGTGAATGTAAAGACTTATTGTACTTTCTCTCGAAGTCATCGGCCCTTCCAATAACTCTTGACAATGGTGCATGAACCCATTAGAAGAGAGGCTAGTGAAGGTATGAAATGATCAGTTATAATGAGGGGTATTGGGTGAATGTCCTAGAGGAACTAGCGACATTTCCCAATAGCCATTCAAAATCCGTCCTAGGTGCAGTTGCAACCCACAACTACCACCTCTATAGAAATCCTATTTTTTTTCCACTAGGTTACCTCCTTCAAGTGCAACAGGGGACTCTCGGCCTCAAAAAGTGGTCATAGGCAAGGATACCTCACGAGAGTTGGGTGGCTTAAGAAGGTTCACATGAAACAATTGAACCTAAGCCTTTGCCCCTTCACGGGAATCTCCCTACCTTATGGTGTAGGTACACTTGGGGTGAAGGATTTGAAGTATCCTAAACAATCAATTGTTATGTTTCTTGATGAAAATGGATAACAAGGGGTTATTTGGATGCCTACCCTCGAAATGCTAACATGAACTAAAATTTTGTTTTGTGACCTCAAAAGGAGGATTTTAGTCAATTCTTAGAGTTGTGTTTTAAAAGTTTGGAGTTGGGTCCATAAGCCAATCCATTTTCTTAAGGGTGTGATGAAGGTTTCCTTAGAACTCTTGAGTTTTTATCATTCTCCTAGATCGTTTGTGGGTGCGAGGAGAAGAGCATACTTAATAAAAGGGAACGTTGTCAAGGCCTTTGGTGTGTGAGTGAAAATGTGTGCAAGGGTGAAGTGTGCAAAAATATTTTTATGAGCAGAATTACAGCATATGGATGTCATGGGG
Source organism: Picea mariana (assembly GCA_032191745.1). NCBI lineage: Eukaryota > Viridiplantae > Streptophyta > Pinopsida > Pinales > Pinaceae > Picea > Picea mariana. Next base: position 345,050 of record JASDQU010736780.1, on the reverse strand, counting down.
TCCATTACTATTCCTTAATTAAGCTCTAAATGTGATTTGCAACCCTGCATAATTGGAAATTGCAAGAAAACGAAATTAGTCCTAGATAGTCAAGATATGGACATGTGGGGTCCTTTACAATATTTAACTCCCTTAATGTTCTTTTTAAAATAAAAACTAACCTAGGTTGTATAACAATGGGGAAAATTGTAGTCCTTCTAATACTTTAACTCCTCAGTGTTGTGATTGCAAAACTAAACAATGAAGTGCACATGTATGGGTGCTTTTGCTTCACCTAGTTATTTGTATGTGTTTGAACTTGAAAAATTTTGAAAGAAAAAATAAAGTAAAGATGTGCACACTTGGGGTGCTTACTTTCAACTTTAATTTAATTCCTATGTGTTGTTTAAATGAGTTGGAAGGGAGATGGAGAAATCTTGTAAGCATTGTTTGATCTACTAAGAACACTCAAAGAGTGTGAGGTAGAGAGCATAACAAGGCACAAAAATAAGCTCCTCGTCCCAAAATGTAAGGTGATCAATGATTAAAATTCTAACTAAAAGTTCATGTGCTCAAGTAGCCATCCATGTGGCAAGGAAAAAAGGAAACTTTGGTTATTTTTATCCTCCCTACCAATCTAGATTAGCTAACTTAAAATGCAAGAATGGACTTGAAGCAAGATTTTTCAGGCTTACAAAGTGCAAGTAATTGAACTCTTAGCCCCTATTGACAGGTCGAGGTGAAAAACACCCTTGACCTAGGGAGAAAGAGGATATGTGCGGGTCATTGTGGTGACAGGTGCACTGATGTGTGCAAGCCATGCAATGACAAAATGTAGTGACATGTGAGATTTGTGCGCCTTTATTCGACTGTTCTTTCGAAAGTCATGCAGAGTATAGCACCACATACATAAAACATTCCACACAAATCCAAAGATGTGGGGGTCCAAACGCTTGGTTTGAACGCTTGGGTAGGCCATTTTGGTAACTTTCAAAACAACAAAGGTGAGAGAAGAGGCTTCACAAGCCTATAAGGGAAGAAATGTGAGTTAGAACACCGGTGAAGTCGCCAATTTGTTGTCTCTTTTACCAATTGGGTGACAAAGAAAAGATAATTTGAGTGCTACTTAGGTTGAGATAACACCACAATGAATTTGTTAGAATGTTAGTATTGAACCGTATTCAAAATTATCCAAGCACAAGAAAATAAGGACAACATGAGGGTAATGAGCATGAAATATAACAACAAGAATCAAACAAGGATGAAATTGTTATACCAATGGATAAACCATAAATACAACATCGTAGAGGATTTAGTGAGCAAGTGAGCTCCCTTCCTCCTCCTTGGGATGGGTTATTTTGTGCCCCTTTAGAACCTTTCTCTCTCAATGAATAGACAAGAAGGTGTGTACAAAGCTCTCCAAAGGGGAGAAGTTTAATACACAAAGCTTTGATGTTTACGGATGTATGAATGAGATTGTGAGAAAAAAGGATTCTCTAAACTCATGCACACATCATAACTTTGCTTTGGATTCTCTTCTTTTTGTGCGCGTCAATTGCTTCCTTTTATAGGCCTCAAACTAAGCTTGGTAAAGACTAGTTTTGAATGGGAAAGGGAATGCCACTTGGGTGTAGCTTCCTGTGCATGAGTGGACATGAAACCACCTGTAGTACCAATCTTGAATGCCAATGGGTTTGAGGCCTTTTAGTAACTCAACCATAAATTACTCTTGATGGGATTCTTTGTCATTAATGTGCCAAATGTGGGTGAAACCTCACTATGGCCAATATACACGACTTTCGAAGAGGACAGTCGCACGAGCGTGCATAGAAGCCACATTATTAAGTCACGTAGATAATTAAAAAATGTGTTTTGTACATTTTTTTGCTTAGTGAAGATGGTGTATTAATGTCATGAGTATGCACTTTTGTGTATTGAACTATTGACCCTTCCCCTGTATGAGTGATTTTTAGGTGATAACACCCACTTCCATTATGTCAAATCATGATCCCACATTCACTAGAAAATCCTAACATAAGTTGTTTAAACTATAGGGCACATAGTTGAAAATGAGCACATCTTATCATCTCCACATTGAAGGCCAAACTAAAGCAGTTAACAAGTGTTTGGAAACCTATTTGAGATGATTTGTCTTCGGCCAACAATGTTAATGGGCACTCTATCTACCCCTTGCAAAATGGTGTTATAATATCGATTATCATGGTATTACCAAATATACCATATGAAGTGATCTATGGAAAAAAAAAGGCCTTCGATGGCTTCATATTTACCAAGCACATCCAAGGTTCACGAAGTGGATTGCACACTTCACGCGAGAGAGGTCATTCTTTGTACCTACAAGAACAATATGGCTCTAGCTCAAAATCAAATGAAGCTATAGGATAATCAACATTGCTCTAAGCATTCTTTTGTAAAAGGGGATTCAGATTTTCTTCATCTTCAACCCTATGAGTAGGCTTCTCTCATAGACAAAGGCCCCCATAAGCTAGTGCAAAGTTCTATGGACCCTATTAGATCCTCCAACGCATTGGACAAGTTGCGTACAAATTGGCTTTTCTTACCCACTCCAAGATCCATCCAGTCTTTCATGTGTCCTATTTGAAGAAGGTTGTAGGGCCAAATTGTCAAGTTCAAACCAACCTTCGTAAAATTGATGAAGAAGGATCCATTTGCCTATAATCAAAAGAAATAGTGGTCATTAAAGAGCACTGACTACTTTAGTGCATTGTTTGAGAAGTCCACGTCCATTGGAAGGATACATAGCCTAAATATGTTACTTGGGAACCAATGATGATTTTATAATAGTTTCCACACCCCTAGCTTTGAGGACAACATTGTTTTTGAAGGACGAGGGCACGTTAGGGTCCTATCTTAAACTCCTACTTTGGGATACTTGGGAGTTAGTCTATCAATGTACGAGACCATCTTCTTTGAGTAAGGTCCATCATATAGATAGTGAGTATTTAATTAATGTAAAAGGGCCATCCTTATCAAATAAGGCCTACTAAGTGGTTGGTATTCATCAATGATGGGGCCATAGGTAGTTAGGGTTTTGGCTATTAAGAAGTTATTTATAGAGTCAAAAGGCTAGGTAATGTTTTGTGAAGGATTGTTATTGTATTGGAGCTTTGATCAAATGAGGTTATCTCCTTGAAGAGACCCGTGATCATTGCTCTTGCTTTTGGATTATCAATAAAAGGGTTATCTTTTACATGTTTAGTCACATTCTCACTTGCATTTTCTTTTCCACACTTATATTTCTATGAATATTGTTCATATTCCATTATTTCCAATAATTAAATAAACTAGAGTAAAACACTAATATATGTTATTTGCATGTACTATCATGTATTTTGACATTAAATTCAAGAAATATCGTGTATTTTGACATTAAATTAAAAGAATTTTATACTCTAAGCACTTCAAAACACATAAAAATTAAGACTCTAACAAATGTTTTTTATTTATCATAAAATTTTTTATATTCAAATTTACTCTAAGTCCATAACAATATGAAAATATATTTTAGATAAGCCAAAAATAATTGGTAGGTCAGTGGATCAGAGCTCATGGTTCTGGACCATGAAATCAAGGATTCAAATACCTTCTACCCAAAAGATTTTGTATTTGGGATGAAAATTCCTTTTCATCATGGCATAGGAGATAATCTTTCTTTATAAAAGAATAAAAAGTTCTATAATAATCCCAAATTGATACTTCAGATTCCTAATCAATAATGAATAGAAATGATTTATCCATGATTCATTTCACATACAATTTTTTATACTCAAATTTAATCTAAGTCCAAATATATTTTAGATAAACCAAAATTAATAACAAAAGCTCAATAATGAGTTGAAATAAATCAACTCATTATTATTCCATGTAACAACAAAACATTTGATCCCTAAGTTAAACTATAATGAGTTAAAATAAAGTATTGATCCATGTAAGAACAAAACATATTATACCTAAGTTAAAATTTGAAAATTTTCACATGAACGAAAAATAAACCACAACCTTCGTTAAATTTAAAATTTGTAAAAATTAATATAAAAAAAATCATATATCATATAAATTTAAAATTTGTAAAAATTAATATAAAAAAAAATTATATATCATATCGATGCAAATCAAATTATAGTGTCACTAAAAAACTAGAGATGTAAAGAAAGGGGAAAAATGTTATGCGTTTAAATATCAATACATATCAATTTACTTCAACCAAACTTAATAATATCTAAATGTAAAATTTAGATATTAAGTTTTAATAAGTATAACTAAAATAATTATTAGAGCTTTATTTAATATTAGTTTTTTATAAAATATATAAGATTTTAGTAATTATTTATATTGTATATTTTAAAAAATTTATTTGATATTTTTTTTCATTTTAAAGAAGATACTTATGATCAAATGAATTTTAGAAAAATTTAAGGCTTTGTTAATAATTTTATGATGATCATGATATTCAACATATAACTCATGAAAAACATCATGTCACAATGTGACATTTGAACCTGAATAGGGAGGATACAATTTTCTTGAAACACTCAAGCTAGACCCACTTTAGTCAATAGTCATTTATTTATGTGAAACATATATACAATGCTAATTATGTTGGACTATGTTTATAGGAAAATGACTTTTTTTTATGTTACAAATATGATAATTTTTTTAGTTATGACTAAAGTTTCACCATGATTAAAGTTTGCATGGTGGAATGATTTCTTAAGGGGTTTTTCAAGTTTTGAATCTATCAAGATCTTCGAAAAAATGATTAAATTGTTGAATAAATTAGAGCTATGAGAAATCTCATTGCAGTGTTAGAATTTTCACCCTCAAAGTAGATATTCGAAAGATTTTATTCTCACAATAAAGTTATCGACCTAACGAGAATTGTGACCTCAAAACGAGAACTCTAGCTCTTAAAACTCATATTTTTGCATAAAAACATAAAAATCAACCTCCAAATCAAAAAGTGGTGCTACTGGTAGCACCATTTTTTCTAGTCTGGGTTAAAATTACAACATTTTTCAGGCATGGCCTTAAAAACTCATATATATGCTCAGAAAAACCTTAAAAATCAACACCTAAATTAAAAAATAATGTTACCTAAAGCAAAATATTTTTTTCTAAACATTAAAATTATAGCTCTTTATGACCTATTGAAATTGTGGCCTTGACAACAGATTTCTACGCAAATAAACAACCCAAAATTAGACCCCAAATGATCACTTGAAAATTTATTTACAATTTTTTTTTTTTT
>JASDQU010736780.1:269922-339543 GCA_032191745.1 Picea mariana | reverse complement strand
AAATTTTCTCCAAAACAATTATATATATATATATATATAATCATTAAAAAAACAACTTAAAAAAACTAAATTAATTAAAAAATATATTAAAAAATCTTAAACCAAAACTCTAAAAATTAAAATTATATATATATAAACTTAAAACCAATTTTAAAATAAAAATCAAAATTAAATTAAAAGCATAAATTTAAAAATAAATTAAAAACCATTTAAAAAAAAAAGATAGGAAATTTAATTAAAATTAAAGTAAAAAAACAAAAAACAAATGAAAACAAATTTAATAAAATTAAAAACAGTTTTAAAATTAAAATAATAATAAACTTAATTAAATAAATAAAAATAAGTTAAAAAAAAAAATTAAAAACAGTTTTAAAATTAAAATAATAACAAACTTAATTAAAATAAAAAAATAAATTAAAAATAAAAATAAAAACAAATTGCATTGTTTTGGGTGTTGTGGGTGTTATGGTTGGCGATGGGGCCACAACCTCCCACGGGCCAAGCCTTAGTTGGCTAAGGCTTGGCCCGTGGGGGAATGAGGCGATGCCCGACATCATCCCTTGCACCCATGACGTCTAAATAACCCATGCAGCTTAGCCCGTGGGGCTGGGGCGATGTCGTACATCACCCCTGCGCCCTCCCTTATCAATTTTTAATTAAATTATTTTAAATAAGCTTTTAATTTTTTTATATAAAAGTTTATTTTTTATAATTTATTTTTAAAATACAATTTTTATATAAGTTTTTTTTTTAATAATTCATTTTAATGTTTTTAAATTATATAATGTGTTAAACTATGAAGATTTTTACACTGCCTACAAGAGAATATCAGAATTTTCTTATCTAATAGAATAATAGTGGAACTGTGTAATTGAAAGACTCACTCTCACTTGATTCTAATAGAATAATAGTGGAACTGTTTTTTTTTTGGAAAAAAAAAAACAATATATGTTTTTTTTATTTTTTTTTAAATATTTTGTATTAAATTTTCTATTTCAAGTTTTTTTTCATATATATTTTTTAAAATTTTTGGGTTATTTTTATTCATGTTTTTTCAAAAAAAAAATAAATATATTAAATTTTGTATTTGAGTTTATTCTTTTTTATTTTTTTAATATATTTTTTATATTTTATTTTTTTTAAATAAATTTGGTTTTTTAATTATTTTTATTTTTCAAAAATTTTCATTTGTTTTATATATATATATTCTTTTTTTTTAAGTTTTTATTTTATTTTTAAGTTTTCTTTTAATTTTTTTTAATAATTTTTTTATCTTTTTAACTTAAAAAAATATTCTAATTGTTTTGTTTTAGTAGTTTTTTAGTTTTATTTTTTTTTTTAAATAAAATTATGGTTACCATTTTTCCAAAAAAAAATAGTTGTTTTTTGTTTTACTTTTTAAAAAACTAACTTTCTTATTTTTATTTCTTTTAAGCAATGATTCAGGAGTGGATTTTGACTTGTTTATCGACAATGATAGTCGTTGTCAACATCACAATTTCAATTAAGTTATAATCTTAACTCCCCAAAAAAACTTGGTGTTACTCGTAGCATCACTTTTCGATTCAAGAGCCAATTTTAAAGTCTTTGTCCACAATGACATAAGTTGTAAACGCAACGAGTCTGAATGGGTCTGAATTTTAACCATTGCAAAAATAGGGTGCTACCCGTAGAACCACTTTTTGATTTAAATGTAAAAGTAGCCACTGTAAAATAACAAGAACTCTAGAGAATTCTCATTAAATTGATAACTTTGTTTCACACATCCCATTACAATATGATACATAATTTGATCACTTCCTCTATCCTTATTTCATTCATTCTATCTACTTTTGTTTGGCCTTTCTCTTCTTATGTACGACGGGGATGACGAGATACATAGAGAGTTAGACTTAGAGCTCAACCTTTCCCTTACTTTCATTTCCTTTTCCTCTCTGACATGAGTTTTGGATGATCCGATGAGATATGATGGGTGTAGGTGTGGGCGGGCTATTGGTTTTGGGAGTTATGGTTCGGAGGTTGTCGGTCGCTAATGTGATCGATGGCCTAAGAGTGAAAACAGGCAAGTAGGTGTGGGGGTTCTCTCCCTACGGTGGGTTGGGAACAGAACCTCCCCTCATGGTCTCGCGAGGGAAGGAACAGGTCGGTTAGGATGTTGGTAGGTAACACTGACGGGGGAATTACCTATTCCCCTGCCTGCCTACTTTGTAGGGCTTAAAGGTGAGGCAGTGATGTGGGTAAATTGGCTAGGAATGATGGGTAACAGCAACAAAGCCAACCTTTGACCAGTACAACGAGTCCACTTATTTTCTGGGGTTTGCAAGGACTCTATCATTTTTGGATCCAAAACAATAGGTTATTCTGTCTTTCTTGGTGAACTACCTTTCCTTTTTTCGTATACTTCGTATTATTGGTGCTTCGTGACATCTGATTTGTGTTTCGTGATGAAGTGAGATTAAGTAACAAATATGACTTAAACATTAAAGCCCTTTATATAATGAGTAAATGTAAGTTAACTACCACATTAATTACATATCACTAAGTCACTTTGTAACTACCATATTAATAAACCATTACAACATCACATCATAGATATAATGTCCACTAAGTCAAAATTACATTAGTATACAAAGTGGAACATTAATTCTATCAACATTTATATCATATTTTCATGCTATTAATTGATATTTCTATTTAACTTCTATACTTGTTTATAATGTTGATATGACAAACTGTTGATTTTCCAACGGATTCAACCCTTGGTGTGCTCTGATACCATGTTGAAATTTCTCTTACTCAACACTTGACAATTAGCTTAAAACACAATCATTTTATCTACTAAACGCACGACTGAGTGTTCAACTAAATATGCAACGGAAGCATAAATAAGGAAACCATGTCAAACACATAATAACACCAAAGTTTTCGGGTATAAAGCCCTTGAAAAACCCCAAAGGGAAAACCAATGTTGAGACTGACTTTATTATGCTAAAATCAAGGCTCTCGTAACAAGGATAATGGCCCACTCAGAGAAATACAATTGCAGACTAACATGACAAGGTATGACCTGTCGTATGATCAATTTTGGCATGCTTTTCGAGGCATACATAATTTCCCTTCTTGGGAATCGGGTATATGCATGATTCGCCTCACAGTGAACCGCGTATCCATACAGAAAACTTGCACGAGAAGTTATGTACGATCCGACACTCTCATGTGGATTCCTCAGATTGAAACCCACCTGCATAAGCCTTTGTTCTCTCTTCTCCTTGACCTGATCTCTAGATGGAATTCCTTTTGATTCCCTATCCAAGATCTCCCTGAATCTTTCAAGTGTCAAGTCAAGTGTAATCCTTGGTCCTCTTGAATCACCACCCTTCATGATCCAAACACTCAAGTAGAGGTCCTTCTCTACTCTTAAGTGTGACCTTAGAGACTCTACACTAGCAAAGGTCCTCCTTTGTTATCTGTGTGAATGTGTTTTCCTCCTTCTCCTAGCCTTGCTTTTATAATCACGAATTACAATCTATTTTTAATCTCACTTGAGATTTATAATTACATTTTTAGATTGCATGCTAAGTACTTTTATCATGTTTCTTAAATAACTCAATTAACTAATTACAAAATTAATTAATAAAAGAAATTTACTTTAATAATTTCTTTAATTAAAGTAAATTCAAGAGTAGAAGGCTTTGGATGATTTCCACATGTCTAAACACATAAACCTGGGCGGAAATACATGTCTGATGCTACCGCTAACATCAACACTCCCTCTTAGTGAGGAAGGTATTTTCCAAAGAGCCACCTGGAAGTGGTTCTGCCTCCGACTGTAATGATCCCAAGCCAATTTTTTGCTTGGAATCACTAACTAACCACTGATTTGATTATTATTTGTTGTGTATGCAGGTTGACCATGACTATTTCGGCCTCAAGGTTTATTCAGTTATTGAGCCATGGATTTATACAAACATCATTATCATCATATGAAGATCATCAACACTGCACGAGATAGGAACCACAAGCAAATAGTTGAATTTTATTATAAGAAAGCAAGCACATGATACAATAGAGAAGCAGATATGAATAGATGGATTCAAGGCAATACTAGAGCTGCATATAAAATGCTCTTAGAGATACAAATCAAGCCTCCCAAAGGCTATCAATACAAGGTGAATGCTCAACTGCAAAACCAGGGTTTCAGCCTAACCCCCAAGCAACTGGTACGGCCCTGATGACTACTGGTATGGCCCTGATGACTGTCAGTACGGCCTGCTGAAGAAAATGGACACCAAGGGTTCGGCCCTCCTAAAGATATAGACCTCCTGATGCTGCCAAACTCTCTCCAAGGATAGATCAAGGCAATAGAAGCCCCCTCCTGAAGTATGGATCTCAAACATTGAAGCTTCCTCCTAAAACTGCAGAAACCCTGGGATGGTACGGCCCTCCTGAAACCCTGAATATGGCCAATAGTACGGCCTAGCTGCATGTGTCCACCAAATCATCTGAAACTCTCCCGGATGATAGATCGGGCACCTATAAGCACTTGAGAGAAGTCTCAAGGTCAAATCTATCTTGTAGCCTTCTAGATATGAGAAATATTGAATCTCCAAGTCGTACCCTTTCTCCTGAAATCGTCCCAACCTGCAGCAAATGATAGGGACGTGATGACTCCTCAAACTGATGAGCAAGGGTTTGCAAGCAAAACCCTAATTCTAGAAACCTCTCAAGCTTCTTCCTTATGTTGGATCGAACTCTTCCTCAACAACTGGTGGGCCCCTGCAAGAAAACCTAGTTGGTACGGACCTGTTGATCCAAATGGTACGGCCCTACTAGTCCTCCTGGATAGATGATAGATGTAGAATGGTGTGGGTGGAGTATTTCATCCCTGAGACCAAGCTTGGAGCTAGGTGAGTGGAATATTTCACCACTGAGCTGCTCACTGGGGTTTGTAATATCAAAACCCTCAAAACTGTATGCTCAAGAGCATCAACAAGCAAAATACCAAAATCTAGAATGAATAATAGGTGCGCCCCAGCCTCCTCTTTATACTTTTCTTCTATTTCTCTGTTGAGTTAATTTAACCCCTAGGGTTAACTCCCAACTCAACCTCCAACACTTATGTTCCTTCATTGAGTTATCTTTTAACTCTTTTTCACCTTTTTATTAAGTCAACTTAAGAATATAGCCTTAGTTTGGTTGACCCTTCCCCTCAGTGTGAGACTATGGCCTAGTGGGGATGCCTAGGCCACTGAGTCTTCTCAAAACTTCCTCATTAAGAGGTGGAGGACATTATAGTCTCCCCTACTAGAAATCGCTTGTCCTCAAGCAATTCCAAACCTGCTTCTTTTACCACTTGCTCATTTTCCCATGTGGCATCCTCAATGGGTAGATCCTTCCACCTGATCAAGTACTCTTTGATGCTTCTCTTCCTGAGCCTCTTCTCCCAAACCTCTAGGATCTCTTCCAGAATCAAGACAAGCTGCCCCTCTTTGTCCATGGGAGGTAGTATCTCGATGGGCATGATGTGTTGGTCGATGGCCCTTTTCATGCCAGACACATGGAATACATTGTGTATCATGTTGCCCTGTGGGAGATCCAACTCATAAGCTATGGCCCCTATCTTCCTGCTAACCCTGTAAGGCCCAAAGAAACGTGGTTGTAGCTTCTTTGCTCCGCTTCTTTTTATAGAAGTGTGTCTATATGGTTGGAGCCTTAGATAGACTAAGTCACCAACCTCAAAAGTACGCTCAACTCGGTGCTTGTCTTCTTGGAACTTCTGTTGTTCCTGTGCTCTCTGTAGATGATCCTTCAACTCCCTGAGAATGTCTTGGCTCTGTTGTACCCAATCATGTACCATAGGTGCCCTGTTGTCACCAAAAGCAATCTCTACAAAAGATGATGGATCATAGTTGTATAAGGCTCTGAATGGTGTCATGCCTATGGACACATGATGGGTGGTGTTGTAGCAGTACTCTCCTAAATGCAACCATCTGGCCCACACCTTCTGTTGTCCTGCTACATAATTCTTGAGGTAACCTTCTACCCACTTGTTGACTATCTCGGTTTGTCCATCCGTCTGAGGGTGATAGCTGGTGCTAGGGGTCAATGTCATACCAACCAATCTGAACAATTCCTGCCAAAAGGTACTCATGAACCTGCTATCCCTGTCGCTAACAATGGTTTTGGGTAGGCCGTGCAACCTGAAAATCTCCCTGAAGAACAATTCGGCCACCTGTGTTGCACTGAAGTTTGTGGTTATGGAGAAGAAGTGTGCAAACTTCATCAGCCTGTCTACCACTACAAAAATGCAGTCCTTCCCTTGTGTTTTTGGCAACCCGGTGATGAAATCCATGGATATGCTCTTCCACTTGTGCTCTGGAATGGGTAAGGGTTGTAGTAATCTCGTTGGGTGAGTGTGCTCGTCCTTGTTCATATGGCATGTAGTACACTCCTTGACGTGCTTTATTACATCCTCCTTGAGGCCCTTCCATGAGAACCTCTCTCTTACCTGCCTATACGTCTTACTAATCCCCTGGTGCCCTGCCATTGGTGAGTCATGACACACCTGCAACACTTTGTCCTTGAACGTCAATCTAGGAACCAAAAATATTCGCCCCTTGTAGTAGATGAGGTCATTTATAATCCTGAAGTTATCGTCCTGTACCTATCCATCCAATAGCTGACAAGCGAACTGATCCTTTGCATACTCCATCACCAAGTGGTCCTTCCAGTCAACCGATACACCTGTCATGGCAAAGATGGATGGCCTCCTAGACAATGCATCAACCGCCACGTTGTTCTTTCCTTTGACAAATTCAATGTCAAAGTCATAGGCATGTATTTTGCTTACCCATTTTTGTTGTCTCTCATTTAGATCCTTCTGTTCTAATAGGCATTTAAGACTGTTATGATCTTATGTGACCACAAACCGTGCACCTACCAGATATTGCCGAAATTTGGCTAGTGCATGCATGATAGCTAGCATTTGTTTGTCATAAATGTTGTAGAGTAGCTCAGGACCCCTAAGTTTTCGACTCTCATAGGAAATAGGGTGCCTATTTTTCATTAGTACGACCCCTATCCCTTCTCCTGATGCATCACATTCCAAGGTGAAAGGCAAGCCAAAATCTGGAAGGGTTAAAACTAGGCATGTGCTCATCACCTTCTTCATCTTGTCCATCGTCATTTGAGCTTCCTCATTCCATTTGAAGGCTCCTTTCTTAGTCAAATCTGTCAAGGGTGCACACGGCTAAGAAAAACCCTTGACAAATTTCTTGTAGTATGTGCATATGCCCAGAAATCCTCTTAACTCTGTGAGTGTCTTAGGAGTAGGCCACTCCATAACAGCCTTAATTTTATTCTGATGCACCTGTACCCCTTTTACTCCTATGATGTGCCCCAAGTAAATCACCTCTATCATTCCAAACTCACATTTGGACTCCTTAACGTATAGTGATTGTTCCTCCATGATTGACAGAATCTGATCCACATGCCAGAGGTGTTCCTCCCACGTCTTGTTGTAAATGAGTAGGTCATCAAAAAATACCAACAGGTGCTTCCTCGGCTGCTTGTTGAACACATGGTTCATGCAAGATTGGAACGTGGCAGGGGAATTGGTTAACCCGAAGGGCATCACTAAGAACTCATAATGGTCGTAATGACACCTGAAAGTTATTTTTGAGATGTCTTCCTCCCTCATCTTGATTTGATGATAGCCAGAACGAAGGTCAATCTTTGTGAAGTAGACAAATCCATGCAGTTCGTCTAGCAGCTCATCAATCCTTGGTATCGGGTATCTTTTTTTTATTGTCTTTTTATTCAAGGCCCTGAAGTCGATGCACATTCTCATAGTGCCATCCTTCTTCTTAACTAACACTACTGAAGAAGCAAAAGGGCTAGTGCTTGGCCTGATGTGCCCCATGTCCAAAAGTTCCTTGATCGCCTTCTCTATCTCGTCTTTGTACTTTTTCAGATGCCTGTATGGTGTGGTGATGACTGCTTTAGCTCATCCCTCTAGCTCAATAATATGCTCAAACCCTTTGTCTGGTGGCACCCCTGGAGGAATCGGTCCAAACAACTTGTGGTGCTTGTCAAGGATCTCTTGGATCTTTAGGGTGTAGTGAACCTTACCCTGCTCATCCACACATGTTGAAATCCTGCATTTTGTTGCATATACTATCTCATCTCTTCGGAAGATGGCCTCCATCCTCTTGGTCGTGACCACCTTTGCAACATTCCCTGTCATGCCCCCGGAGCACTACCTTTCGTCCACCCTCCTCTGTAAATGACATCTCCATGGTTTTGTAGTTGGTGGTGATAGGCCCTAATGTACTGAGCCATTGAACTCCAAGGATGATGTTGGTATTTGGGAGGTCCATGACATAGATGTCTTGTACCAACTCATGCCTACCCAATGTAAGCTTCATACCAGGAATGTATTTGTCACAAGGCATAGTGCTTCCACCTGCTACCTCCACCTTGAACCCTTAAAACTCTATTGTGGGTATATGCCTCCTTTTCAGTAATGTTGAATCAATAAAGTTATGAGAGGTTCCCCCATCAATCAGAATCAATACCTTATGTCCCTGCAAGACTCCCCTCATCCAGAAGGTGTTATATTTGGGCACTCCACTGATAGATGCCAAGGTGGCTTTCTCCTCAGTCGTACTGTCTTATCCTGTGATCTCCTCCTCTGTTGTCTCAATGGTTTCAGCCTCAATGATCTGTATCTGGTCGATCTCCTCCTCTTCCTCGTTGTCTGAAGTGACTTCTATGTAATGTACTTGACCACGGCCCATGCATTTGTGTGCTGGGTTCCATGGTTCCTTGCAATTGAAGTAAAGTTGCTTCCTCCTCAGTTCCCTTATGGTGTTCTCATCCACTCTGCCATGGCCCCTGTCAAAACCCCTTGGTTCACGTCCTCCCTGGTTCATTAGAGGTCTTTGGTCTCTCCCTCCAGTGTTAAGAGGTGGTCTGGGCATAAATTTTGGCCTAGCAGCTGGTCCCAGGTCCCTCATCCTCCAGATAGCATCCTGTAGGTTGGTAGGCTTAAAATCCTTTACCCAACCCTTCAAGGGCTCCATCAACCCCTCAATGAAGAGCATCATGAGTCTAGTTGGTGATATATCTTGCACCATCACGGCCAACCTCTGAAATTCTTCAATGAATGCCTGAATCATACCTATTTTCTTAAGCTGTGTGAGCTCCCTGAAGTGTATCTCCGAATCCCCTTGATCAAATCTATCAATGAGCCTCTGAGTGAATTATGTGTAGGACACTATCTGATTGTGGCCTAGTGTGGTGAGTCCATGGTACCACCAATCATGAGCCTTGTCATCCAAGTACATGGTGGAAAATTTGATGGCTTCCATCTCCCTCATAGGATTAAGTTGTAGATAGGTATCCAGCTTTTGCACCCATGCCAATGTTGTTATCTTGGTCATACCATCAAAGTAGGGGATCTCTATCTTCCCTGCTCTTCGTTCAAACTCGAAACTGCTCCTGTGGTTTGGCCTTGGCTTATTTCTAAATTTGAGTTGGTAGTATTGATCCAGGGACATCTGCCTCTGAATGATCATATCCAGGCTGTAGTACTCCTTAGTACAGTGTGCCATCTATTCCACAAAGTCATCCACCCGCTTCTGCTACATATGTTCATCTGTGAATGTGGGAAAGTATGGTCTAGGGTTATCCCTACTACCCATTTGTCCATATGGCGTGCCTCCTCCATGGCTTCTCTCGGGCCTGGGAGCTTTCTCTGGATTATATCTAATTTCACCATGGGATCCATCAGATCCACCATATCCACCAGCCACTTTGTTTCCATACGTCTCACGGTCTTTTCCTTGATGAGTCATCTGCATCAATAGTTGGGTTATCATTGTCTGGTTCTCATCAATCTTCCTCAAATTCCCATCTACCTTCTTTAAGGTCTTAGTGATTTCGGCCTGTTCCCTTCGGTTAGTCTCCTGGCTTTCCTGCAAGTGATGAACCAGGTTGTTTTCTGTAAGATTTAGAGTCTCATGGAATTCGGCTGCTAAGTAGGCCAAGATCTGTGGCTCATGGTCATCTCCTGAACCCTCCATTTTGGCTTCTATTTCACTAAGTTGTTTCTTCTTTCTTCCCATAAAGATCCCACTGTACCTCTGCATGCGCTAATTCCCCCACAGGTTTGGAGGATCAAAGCTCTGATACCACTGTAATGATCCCAAGCCAATTTTTTGCTTGGAATCACTAACTAACCACTGATTTGATTATTATTTGTTGTGTATGTAGGTTGACCATGAATATTTCGGCCTTAGGGTTAATTCAGTTGTTGAGCCATGGATTTATACAAACATCATTATCATCATATGAAGATCATCAACACTACACAAGATAGGAACCGCAAGCAAATAGTTGAACTGTATTATAAGAAAGCAAGCACCTGATACAATAGAGAAGCAGATCTTAATAGATGGCTTCAAGGCAATACTAAAGCTGCATACAAAATGCTCTTGGAGATACAAATCAAGCCTCCCAAAGGCTTCCAATAGAAGGTAAACGCTCAACTGCAAAACCAAGGTTTCAGCCTAACCCCTAAGAAACTGGTATGGCTCTTATGACTGTTGGTACGGCCTGCTGAAGACAATGGACACCAAGGGTTCGGCCCTCCTGAAGGTATAGACCTCCTGATGCTGCCAAACTCTCTCCAAGGATAGATCAAGGCAATGGAAGCCTCCTCCTAAAGTATGGATCTCAAACACTGAAGCTTCCTCCTTAAACTGTAGAAACCCTAGGATGGTACGGCCCTCCTGAAACCCTGAATATGGCCAATAGTACGGCCTAGCTGCATGTGTCCATCAAATCATCTAAAACTCTCCCGGATGATAGATCGAGAACCTATAAGCACTTGAGAGAAGTCTCAAGGTCAGATCTATCTTGTAGCCTTCTAGATCTGAGAAATATTGAATCTCCAAGTCATACCCTTTCTCCTGAAATCATCCCAACCTGTAGTAAATGATAGGGACATGATGACTCCTCCAAGAAGCCCTCAAACTGATGAGCAAGGGTTTGCAAGAAAAACCCTAATGCTAGAAACCTCTCAAGCTTCTTCCTTATGTTGGATCGAACTCTTCCTCAACAACTGGTGCGCCCCTGCAAGAAAACCTAGCTGGTACGGCCCTGCTGATCCAAATGGTACGTCCCTGCTAGTCCTCTTGGATAGATGATAGATGTAGAATGGTGTGGGTGGAGTGTTTCATCCCCGAGACCAAGCTCAGAGCTAGTTGAGTGGAATATTTCACCACTGAGTTGCTCACTAGGGTTTGTAATATCAAAACCCTCAAAACTGTATGCTCAAGACCATCAATAAGCAAAATACCAAAATCCAGAATGAATAATAGGTGTGCCCCAACCTCCTCTTTATACTTTTCTTCTATTTCCCTGTTGAGTTAAGTTAACCCCTAGGGTTAACTCCTAACTCAACCTCCAACGCTTCTATTCCTTCATTGAGTTATCTTTTAACTCCTTTTCACCTTTTTATTAAGTCAACTTAAGAATATAGTCTTAGTTTGGTTGACCCTTCCCCTCAGTGTGAGACTATGGCCTAGTGGGGATGCCTAGGACACTGAGTCTTCTCAAAAATTCCTCATTAAGAGGTGGGGGACATTACACCGACTCTGGCACAATGTCACACACATCATCCTTCATACTGACATTCCTCCAACCCTGTTGATGGGTTTCTCCCTAAATATTGGAAGTCTCAGAATTGATGATGCTACATTTCAATGCCACAAAGTTTGAAAACTTCATCGAATGTCTTCTCTCCCTCAATGTGCTCCTAGAAGCTTCTTGCTCCTAAGTATCCATCAATGTCATCTCATACCAACTCAGTCTCCTGGAAAAACTGAAAGGGGCTAACTCCCTCTTCCCCTATGAAGGTTTAACCCCCACACTGGAAGTCCATGAACTCTGCTCATCCTTCGACTGTTCACCCTTCAAAGCCTCTTTCTCCTCATCTTATGTCACCGACATTGATCCATGATCCAATATCCCCTTAGATCTTCTTACAGGTTGGCCATGCAACCTGTATAACATGTTCTCTTTGACACCAATGCTCATTGTTGTGTCAAGGCTATACTTGCCCTCTTTGAAAAGTGATTGCAAAATCCATGTCCTCCAAAACTAAAATTGATAGAAAGTTATTATTCAGATTTGATACATAACACATCTACCACCTCCAGAAAACCTCCTGACTTGAGATGGAACCTGATTGTCCCAACTCCTTCTACACCACACTTAGAATGAGTGCCAAGCTTCACATGTAAACATGATTTTGTCTCTGACCAACTGGTGAACAACTCATGTGTCGTTGTCATGTGACAAGAAGCACCATTGTCCAAGTACCACACACTCTTTGAGTAGGTGTTGGTAGAAAGGCAAGAAACCATTGAGTAATCATTCTCAAATTTCGCTACAAACTCATCAAGATGTGTCTCTACTAATGTTGATGTCTGCGTCTTTTCATTACCCTTCTTCTTCTTCTCCGGACACTAAGGTGCATAATGTCCATTCTTATGACATGAGAAGCACTTGATTTTACTCAAGTCCTTCTTAATCCCTGGTTGTGATGATCCTCCATCATTGTTACCCTTCTTGTTGGAACCCTTTCCTTTGCGCTTCCTTGTCTTACTGACAAGGGCCAAGTTCTCTTCACTACCTCCGTGCTTGCTACTCTTCAACGCCTCCTGGGTCTCTTCTTGGATACAATCATCCCAAAGTCTCCGACAATCTAGGATATTTTCTCGAGCACAAACTCCTTTGACAAATGTTCCCACGACTTGGGAAGACCATTCAATGCCACATTCACGAGCTTCGCGTCCTTAGTTTTCTCCCCTATGGCTGGAAGTTGATCACGCACATGTGTGATCCTCATGAGATAACTGGTAACATTATCTGATCTATACACCTAAATCGATATGAGTTTATTCTTTAAGACCATCTTCATATTCATGTTCTTGCTCTAGAATAAACTTACCAGGGCATCAAACATCTCTTTGGTTGTCTTCTTCTAGTTTAGGTGAGGGATTAGATGATCCTTCACTGAATCTAGGAGGACCCTTTCCGCTTTGATCTCCTTCTTATTGTGATCATCTAAAGCTGTCAAATCTTTCGATGGAGTAACTGTTTTATCCACTAACTCCCAAAGGTCATACTCCTTCAATGCCAAAGTCACTCTTGCTTTCCAAGATAGGAATTTGGATGCTCCATCCAATCTGTCTTCAACTCTCAACGGTGTTGCTGCCATCCCTAAGACCTGATAAATTACCCTATAAATAACCTGCTACTGGAAAATTGCCCTTGTGATGACATGTATGACTTATACATGATTGTCAACATTGCAAAGCGCGTATATACATGATTCGACACACTGCAAATCATGTATGTACGCAATTCAACCTACTACAAATCACGTATGTACACGACTGTGTCTTATGTGAATCATGTATGCCTCTGTACACCTGCAAAAACCTAGCTCTTCCTTATACAACTGTTTCCCTAAAAAATCTCTCCTTCAATTTCCTTCTATTGGTTATGAATCTGCTATGGATCCGAGATCTAGCTTCCCTTCAGAGCACCTGCTCTGATACCATGTTGATTTTCTAGTGGATTCAACCCTTGGTATACTCTGATGCCATGTGGAAATTTCTCCTACTCAACACCGACAATTAGCTTAAAACACAATCACTTTATCTACTAAAAGCACATTTGAGTAATCAAATAAACATGCAACGGAAGCATAAATAAGGAAACCAAATCAAACACATAAGAACACCAAAGTTTTCATGTATAAACCCCTAGAAAAACACCAGAGGGAAAACCAGTACCGAGAATGATTTTATTATGCTAATAGAAGGGCTCTCGTAACATGGATAATGGCCCATTGAGAGAAATACAACTGCAAACTAAATTGGCAAGGTCTGACATGATATATGACCAGTTCTGGCATGCTTTTCAAGGCATACAGGATTCGCCTTCTCATGAATCGTGTATATACACGATTCGCCTCATTATGAACTGCATATCCATACAAAAAAATTGTATGACAAGTTCTATATAATCTGACACTCTCATGTTGTTATGGGACTTATCGGTAAATCTGGACATGAACAAATCTCTCTAGATCCACCTAGATCTAGAACAAAACATAACAGAATATGACACTTTCCCTAAGCTCTAATCATTGATTTTACTATCTAACAAGAGATGAGCAACATACCGTTTAAATATCGCTTCCTTCGCTCCACTCCAGTGCTCCTGTGATATTGGATCTGCAAGGGAACACAAGGCAACCAAAGTGAAAGCAATATAATATACTCAACGAGAACTTATGCATGTGATCAAGGAATCATGTAATAAAACAAAGCAAGTTTTATGGGAAAGAAACATATCACTGTATTATATTAAAATGAAAGTGGAGATTACAACCAAAGTCTTAATGTTGCAAGGTCCCCTTCCAATGACCCTTTACTCCAACATACACACTTGCTCCAATCCTTGAATGAAGAAGATCCACAATGACTTGATAAACTAAAATGAAGCTCTCAAGTATGAACTGAAGTAGAATTCCTCATCCAATTCTTAGCCTATTCAATATTAATCTTGCTTGAATCAACCTTCATTAACCTTGGCCTTTTCCATGAGAAATCCCTCTTTATATAGGGGAAAGAGATATGGTTGAAGATATTAGGATGATCCCACCAAATCAGAGAAGTGAGTAGGATCCCAACCATACGGACGCCACCTCATCTTTTAGAAGATCCCCTTCTAGAACTTTTCGTGAAGTTCGACCTTTTCTTAGCCTTTTGACATTGTCGCATCGTAGTTGTAGAGCAGCATGTGGAGATGTCGCATGCTAGTTGTATAGTAGAGGGTGACGACCAGGCATCGTCGCATCCTGCCTATGGAGCAGCTTGCGACGACCTTCCTTAATAGGGTTTTTTGAGAAGATAAATCCAGTCACCTTTCTCATGAAGATAGGCTCTTTTGGGAACACAAACAAATGTTTCTCAATGGATCATCAAGATGACCAAAATAATGTGTAACAGAATGCCCCCCAAAGTATGAGGTTGGAACTTGTGACAACCGAAATACTTTGTAGAATGTGTGTGTTGGAAACAAAGAGCACATCAGTCGGGAACCTGCAAACAGTGAAGCATCAGCATAATAATATACCATCGTCTAAGGTAGGCATTCCCATACTCAGATTACAAAATTTCAAATGAGTCATGGCCACTAAATATACATTGTGGATACATGCCAAGGTGAATCGGCATATCCACCCAGAATACACTGTGGATCTATGCTCTAAAGAATTCAAATTCGGACATAGCCATAAGACATACAAAATGGATCTATGTGTCAAATACAAATAATGAATACTCCATCACACGCTGGATCGGAATGGGGTGATCCAAGGTCTTCAATTTCGTCGTCCCTAAGTACGAATCTAACCATGTGATTACAGGTGCTGAAGTCGAACATGGTAGAAACCACTTGATTACCAGTCAATGATGAAAATCGTTAAGGAGTGTGAGGGAAATCATCATTGATGTCAATGACTCCAAAGGTACCCCAGTATAATCCAACGAATGTGAATAAATGAGTTGAAGTCGAACACTCGATGGAATCTCCCAATCAGGGGTCAATGATGTGAACCCACTATTGAAAGCGAAGAATCCTGCCATTGAGGCATGCAAGCTATAAGGTAGTGAATGATTTCTAAATCTTGTTCTTGGATAATGAGCCGAAATTGACAAGAAAAGACTCGTCACAAGAGGGCCTTGATGTATCCCCCATCAATGACATGAAATAAGTAACAGATTTGAGGTAGATCAGAGTATGAAGTGATTTGAAACTGACATAGGGAAGGCCGACATGGTAGAAAATTTATAACTGCAGATGGCCGACTCAATAGGAGGCTTATTTGGGTTAGACTTCTCTTGAACATATGAATGACACGACAATGGTCTTGGCAGCATTGACTCAAGGAGGACCCAACATATGGACATGCAGACGGTCAAACGAGAGACAAATGGATTTCCCAACCCGGATTCAATGATGAAGGGGGGTGTCATGTTCAAGAGCGAATATTATTGCCACTAACACGGATACAGAGACACATTTCTTTCCCAAATTTTCCCCCACCATTTCTAGTGAGTACCTCTTTATTTTTACACAAGCTTGAGGAGGATAACATATGCTTGTTGATGTATGCTCATCCTTCGGATGAGTCCCTCAGATTATGTTTAACAAACCCTAAGAAGGAGTGGTTCGGTCCCATATGGGTCTTTCGATGCTTGTTTAACGAGTCCAAAGAGAGAAAACTCGAGGGTTTTTCATGTATAGAGAGTCTAAAAATCACTTAAAGAGGAATCCACAAGTTCATTTTTCATAAGTTAATCTGATGAGACTAAAAAAGTGATAACCTACATCTCATCAAATGTTTTCTTCAAATACTTTTACGAGCGTGAAAAGAACAAGGTCGCTCGACAATCTTTTCATGTTTAGAGAGTCTGAAAAGAGCTTAAAGGGAACTCCAGGGGGGTTCCTTTTTCGTATAACCTTTACGAGTCTGAAAAAGTGATAAAATTATGCTCGGTTACATTCTCATTGATTTACGATCATGAGAAAGAAGAAAAACTAAGCTCGAAGTTTTTCCTGAAAAACTCTAAAAGGATCTGTACAGGTGACAAATGTATACAAGAAAACCAAAAAGATGTATCCTTGTTCAATATTCCACTCCTAGATTTCTCACCTATGAAAAATCAAACACTTGTAATACCATTAGAACTCTAGGGTTTAGGTGAAATACATAAAATAATATAAAAAATGAAATGGAAAAGTAAAAAGTTGATAAAATTGGGTAAAAACTTCATTTTACCATTCCATTGTTACTCCACCCAAACTTTGTTCCAAAATCCCCTTTTTACCTCAAACTTCCACTGCGGATTGCGGAAGGCACAGTTGATCATTTGGCGAACAGTCTCCGTAGAACAGGTAATTTTTATCTCTTTCAACTTTTCATGGATCAATTTTTGCTTTTCATTGGTTAGAAATGGCTTTTTGGGTTGATTTTGCAAGGGTACTCGCGCATGGAGGTCGTCGCAGGCACCCTATATCATGGCCTGCGACGACCCAGGGTCGTCGTAGTCGGCCTTAAGGCTTGACTACGACGACTCTGCACTGTAYGAATGTCCTATCCTATGACGTGCGTAAATCAAAAAGTCTTTTAAGACGTGTTTGCCAATAAAAAGTTTCCAAGGAAAAGATAAAGGTGCTAATCTCTCTTTTATGTCCYATTACAAGTTTTCTACAGTAAGAATGTTGGAATGGCGAGAGAGAGAGCATGAGGATGAAGATTACTTTGTCGGGAATGACCCAGGAATGGTAAATTTCTTCCGGCAGTGTGGATTGCTAAAGTTCTTCAAGATCCAGGGCATGAGGGCCTATTTGAGGTTGCTCAAATACTTAGTTCACATGTGGGATGTGGACCAGCAAGTATTTTGTGTGGGGGCTCACATCCTTGCGATAGATAACGAGGATATATACTTATTGACCGGCTTGTCTCGTCGTGGGGCCCGAGTTACATTGACAGGTAGCAAGGAGGTGGTGAGCCTATGAGTCACTATATTAGTGAGCATTGTGTATCCGGTACTCAGAAACATAGCAACAAAGTCGATATCAGAGACGTTTGTGATTTGCCTCTATGGACAATCTTTTACACTATCACACGCATGGCAGGGAGTGCAACTCCCCATATGGCTCTTCAGAGCTACTTCCAATATGCGTTGGAATGTATGGAGCCCCGAGTTTTCAACTGGTGCGACGGGGTTCTCAAATGCATAAAAAAACAATTAACCAAGTGTAGGAGGGGTGACTTGAAACAATTCAGATACAAATCGATTTTGGCGTCCTTCTTCCTGGAGAGGGTCTCATCTTTGCGCTTGCAGGTATAGTGGGGTATACCTGCCCCAGAGGATCCAAGAATGAAGAGGTGGGTCAACCTCATGGCACAGCATGTGACTGGTCCTATCATTAGGTATAATGATGTTTTCTTTGACTGGTTGAGGACCCAAATGATTATGGTCGATGACTATGCTTATGTCGGTTTAGACTTCCAAGGTGATCCAGACTTGGTTCTTCCTGAGGGTTCCCGATGGAGGGACATAGGTAAGAAGTACATTTTGTTTTTATAATGTTTTTGCGATTTTTAAATATAAAACTGTTTTTATGTGTTAGTTATCTGATGACTTAATCAAATGCTCTTTTGATGATGCAAACGTGGGACCTTACCGACCTCCAAGTTCATCCCCCATACAGAGGCGAGGGGAGAGAGATGGCGTAGCATGAGTCATTGTTGTTGACTACGAGATTCTAGAGCAGAATATAGAGGGGCTTACTATGAACATCCTAGATGTCTCCATCGACGATATCCCGAGGCATTATCAGCGCTATACAGTGGGCATGTCTATTTCCATCGGTCGACTGCTTAGTAAACTAGCATGGGCAGTCGCATGTTATAGCGAGCAACATCCTTGATGTTATATTTGTATATGAAGCCATGTGCTCCACATTTTTGATATTTTGGTCTTCAAACAAAAACACTTTTTGTAAAACTTTTATCGTTATATATATATATATATATATATGAGGCTTCTACCGGCTTACTTGTTGGTATATACAAAGTGTGATTGGATTTTATAAATTTCTTAAATGTCTGTCTAATAGATAATTAGCTAGAGCATATGTTAATG
Source organism: Picea mariana (assembly GCA_032191745.1). Taxonomy (NCBI): domain Eukaryota; kingdom Viridiplantae; phylum Streptophyta; class Pinopsida; order Pinales; family Pinaceae; genus Picea; species Picea mariana. The sequence goes on along the minus strand of JASDQU010736780.1, from coordinate 320,746 downwards.
TATTTAGACATCTAGGAATGTGTTGATATTCAATGTAATCAAAATGATGTTCCAAGAGGCGAATTCGTAAATACACCCTTAATAACGTAGGACTTCAGATGGAGTAGACATTACACAACTGTAGGACTACTAACTGCGAATCAAGTCGTACAATAAGATGGCGGATTCCAAGTGAAATAACGTCAGTCAATAATTCGATGACTGCACTGTATTCCGTGATATTATTAGTTGCACGACCAAAGCAAACACCATGTAGACTAATCAATTCATTTATAGGTGCATAGATTGCCCAAGCAACAGATGCTAAGTTTTGAGTGTTGCAACTAGCGCCATCAACAAAGCCAATGTAGGGTAGCGAAGACACTGACATCTGGAAACCAAGCACAATGCAAGGTAAGCAACTGAGGGTTGAAACCAAACAACGAAAAATCACACAAAAGTATGATACACTAAAAGTACAAGCACTCATGCAAAAATGACTTAAGCATAGTACTTATTTAAGTAAAGCCCATTTCAGAGCTCACCCAAAGGGATTCCATCATAATCAACTAGCTCATAAGCTCCCTTCTCCAACACACATTTGACAATGTAAGAACCTGGCCACATGGCCTCGAATTTACTGGCCCCTAGCAAATCACAATCTTGCTCATAAAGAAGAACTAGATCACCTTCAGAAAAAACATGTGGCTTGACATGCTTGTCGTATTGGGATTTAACACATTTCTTCTGAGTTTCAATAACTAGGGCGACATCATGATGGGTTTCGTCTAATTGCATTAAATACAAAAGATGCTCTTCTTCAACAGAGGTATTGGGGAGAAGTTCAACGACCAGTTTCAAAGACGGTATTTCACATTCAATCGGCAAGATAGCCTCGATACCATAAACTAGTTGGAAAGGTGTAAATCCCTGGCAGACTTGACAGATGTCAGATATGCCCATAACGCTGATAACAACAACATGTGCCAGCTTGTCTTATGAATTCCTATCATTCGTCGAAGCATAGTAATGAGAACTTTGTTGATTGCTTCAACCTGTCCATTGGCCTGCGAATAATAGGGGGTTGAGTTTTCATTGCGAAGACCCAACTTTTTCGTAAGTTCAGACATCATAAAATTCCAAAAATGACTACCGTGATCAGTAACAATAGCCTGAGGGACACCAAATCGGGTAATGATGTGATTGAATATGAACAATGCTGCAGTTTTCCCGGTGTTATCAAATGTAGGCATCGCCTCGACCCATTTAGTGAAATAATCCACAACTACAATGATGTATCCATGCCCCCCAACCGAGTGAGGATTACATGTCATGAAGTCAATGCCCCATTTGGCGAATGGACCAACGGAAACTACAGGATGTAAGGGAGCAGGATGAGATCTTATCTTGTTATTATAAGTTTGGCAAGCATGGCATTTATGAACGGCAGTGATGCAGTCCTTAAACCAAAAAGGCCAGAAATAACCCGCTCATAAGATATTTTGGACAATGGCATACCCAGACATATGACCGCCACATGCTACGGAGTGACAATCATTCAAAGATTTCTCAACTTCATCATTAGTCAGACATCGTCGAAAAATGGAATCAACACCGCAACGGTAGAGAGTGTCGCCAAGAATGATGTATTGGCGGGCTTGATATCGTATACGACGATGATCAGTGATAGATAGGTTGGGCTAGAAAGTTTGATTTTGGAGATAGATAATGATATCTCCGTACCATATGTCATCAGAACTGATCAGAAAAAGGGATTCGTCAGGCAAGGATTTCTCTACCACATTTTTCGTCTCAATGGAGGGAAGGTCACATATCAGTTCGACGAAAACCAAATATTTCTTAGACTTAGTGCTTTCAAATTCTAAGTCAAACTCTCGGAGAATCAATATCCATTTGGAGTACTTGCCCCCTAGAAATTGTCGGGTGAGGATATGTTGCATAGGGTTGCAATCGGAAATAACAATGGTTCTGCGTAATAAGATATAATGACGAAAAACGTTGGACAACTTGAACAGCTGCCAAGGCCAGTTTCTCCACATGTAGGTATTTGGTCTCGGTAGTCGTGAGACTCTGACTCAAATAGTATATCACATGTGAGTCATGTGAGTCATCCTCTTGGACTAATACCATGGCAATGGTAGAGTTCGAAGCAGCTAAATAGAGGAAGTAATCTTGGCTATAGTCAGGGGGAAATAGTAATGGTATACGGGTTAAGGCAAGTTTCAAAGCTTCAAAGGCTCTTTCCGCAGTATCGTCCCATACGAACTCGTAAACTTTCTTGAGTAGTCGAGTGAATCCTTTCACCAATTCAGTGTAATTGGGGATGAAACGATGCAAAAAGTTTGCCTTCCCTTGCAAACTTTGGAGTTGGCGTAAAGTGGAAGGAGGAGGTAGATTAAGGATAGCCTCAACCTTCAAGGGGTCTACACGAATCCCGTGTATCAACACAATAAAACCAAGCAATCGGCTGGACTCCACACAAAAAACTCATTTATGTGGGTTTAAGCGCATACGATAATAACGACAATGTACAAAAATGGCCCTCAAATGTGCCAAGTGATCTTGACAACGCATGGAATGAGTCGATAGATCATCAAGATAGGGTTGCACAATGCGCTTAATATCATGGAAATCATAAGACATAGCGTGTTGAAAAGTCACGCCAACATTTTTGAGACCAAAGGGTAATTTTCGGTAAGCAAAGGTTCTCCAAGGGCAAATAAAAGCGGTTTTGTGTTGGTCCGCGGGTAGAATATTAATCTGATTATAGCCAGAGAAACCATCTATCAAAGAGAAGATCTCACTGTCGGCATAGTCGTCGACGATATGGTCAATGAAAGGGGTTGGGTAATTGTCCTTAGGACAAGCCTTATTTATGTCCCTATAATCTACACAAACGCGGATGGTACCTTGTTTTTTATTCACCAGAACTAGATTGGATACCCAATCAGTCAAAGCCACGGGATAAACAAAGCCAGCTTTAAGAAGTTTTTCAACTTCAAGCTTGATAACAACAACTTTGCGTGGGTGCACTAGGCGAAGTCTCTGTCGAACGGGTTTAGCATCTGTGTATGTCTTAATCTCACGTACAACGATATCAGGATCAATACCTGGCATCTCTTCGTAACTCCAAGCGAAAACGTCGCAGAATTCTTGGAAAAGGGCTTTATACATGTGGACCTTATCAATAGAATACGAGGCCCCGATATGAACGTTCTCCATGACTCCAGGTTTAATGGATATGTCAAGAGGGATGGTAGGTGAAATGTTGCTCAAGTTCCCTTCGTTCAAAACATTGTGTGATGACTTAGGAAATAAAGAAATAACAACAACGGTCAACAAAGTCGAAATCCGTTGGTAACTCTCTATGGTGTCACGTTCTAGGAAGATAATGGAGTGGTGATGCCCATCGTCCTAGGGAGTGTCTTCCATAGACATGACTGACATGATCATCTCATTCGTAGGAAAAATCATGTGAAATGGATCGGGAGATGAATCACAGAGAGAAGGAGAGGAAGGAGTTGTCGATTGAATAGCTCGGTAAGCGGATTCGACCGAACTTAAAGGCATCTGGTTGCCATAACGGAGGTAATCATCAGGGTTAGGTACTACCCATGGGTCATATGACTTAGGGGTTTTACAAACAATGGTGGATATCATGTTAATAGAGGCAACAAAAGGAGGGGGAATATCGGGTGGTGGGATTGGAAATGTACCCATCAAAGTAGAATCTTTCAGTAGACCCACTCTGACATTCTCATAACCAGGGGGTGTCTTTGAAATAAAGGGAATGTTGCTAGTACAGGAATCAGAATTAAAGAAGGCCAGTTGGTCAATAGTAACAACCTTTCCTTGGTGCGGGAAACGTAACACACAGAAAAGGGTAGACACAACTGCGCACATGGAATCGATCTAGCTACGAAGAAGTAAAAGGTTATAATCAAGAGATGCATCAAAGACCTCAACCTCAACATTGACCAATTTACCTTCCAACGTAATAGACAACGAGGGAAGAACACCGTAGGGTTTAAAGCATGTACCATTGAAGGCCTTAAGTGTATTGTGTGATTCAGTGAGGGTAGGACATCCAATGGCTTTCCAACAAGTGACGGACATGACGTAAGTCGAGGCTCCTTCATCGATAATAGTTCTACAAATATTCTTGTTTTCAACAACAACTTGGATCTGAAATGCTAACTGAGGAGGAAGCCTTGGAACGTGATCTTACAAGTCAAAGATTATGAAATTAGTATCTGTGGGATCAATTCCACCAATGGCCTTTAATAGTGCCTTCCATTGAGCAGGGAAACTTTGAAGGACTTCGAGAGCTGACATCGCAGAGGGTGCTTGTGCAAGATCTTCTACAATATTGTAGTTTTGGGCAGCACGAGCATGAGGATTGAACACAGACTTTCGAACAGAACCCTTGGGAGGAGGGCAAAGAACTGTATCGAGACTCGGTGTTTTGACATGAAGAGGACCGTTTGGAGGAGAAGGTTGAACCAACGAAGGTGGTATATCATCAACTTTCTCTTTTGATGGAGAGTAATCCTTGGCTCGAGTCGCGATTGTAACTTCCTTCTTTTTAGAATCACCAGTACACATAAGGACATAGAACGAGGTAGAAGGAGAAGTTTGGTCATGAATGACCAGTTGGACTTGCTGCTAAGAAGGGAAAGGTTGTGACAAAATGGCAGGTGTAGGAGGTTTTCCACTCCCTTGGAGGAACTTAGTAACCTCGACGCGTCTTGGACAATCTTTCTTGTAATGATCGTCACCACAAACAAGGCAGGGGTAACGAGGTCTACGTTTATCTTTCTCATCGATGGTTTGTGTCTTGGCTTTATCAGATTATGGATTATTACTATTGTCCTCCTTGTTCTTACCCTTCCCTTTCTTTTTATTTTGATTCTTTCGGGTAGGCGTGGATTGAACAGAATTAACCTCAGTAGTCTTATCAGTGGAACGAGTAGGAGTAGGAGTAGGATTATTTTGTGCATTAGAATTATTAGATTTGGTATTGGTGTGACCGGCATGTGTGGAATGGGCCTCAGCATGAAAGGTGCCAATCACACCATCAACAACATGAGATGTTGTTGGAGGTGTTGGGGTAGGGTTTGTGGATGTTAAGAACCTGAATAGATTTAAAAATATAATCACCACAAATACTGAATACATAATAGATCCACAGAGCAAGATAGAAGAAACCACACTTTATTATTACCAAACCCTTGAGGTAAGGCAACACCATACAATGGATCCTCTTTTTTCTTCTCCGAAAAAAATCTGCAAAAATAAAAAATATTTGCCCACAATGTCTGCCAAGGAAAGTTCTTTGATACCACTTGTTAAGAACCTAAATAGATCTACAAATATAATTACCAAAAATACTGAATACACAATAGATCCATAGAGAAAGATAGAAGAAACCACACTTTATTATTACCAAACCCTTGAGGTAGGGCAACACCATACAATGGATCCTATTATGGAAGGGATCCTCTCATGTTCGCTTGCCTCTTCGAGGGGGCATCCTCCTATGGAGATACAACTCACAATACAATACTTCTCTTCATGTCCCATTACATTGCTTGAACCCCTTTATATAGTGCTACCATCACCTAAGAACATTCTAGAGGAGGAATCTTCTAGAAGTAGAACCTTCTAAGAAGTCCTCTTACATTTATTATATCTAACTACCCATTTATTATATCTAACTATCATAGTGGGCCTTATTTAATAATATAGTGGACCTAGTCCACCTTACATTGAATGACCTCCACTATTATCATTATGGGCCCTCCGGCGCCCCCCACTACCTCTCTACCTACCTAGCATTCCATCCCTCTTATGAAAGCGTTGTCCTCAACACTTGATGTACAACCATACACCAGGGTCCCATGGATAAATGTGGACCATAGTGCTAAAGTAGACTAGAGAACCAGGGTCCCATGGAGAAATGAAAACCATCATGCTGAAGTAGTCCAACATCGATTGTGAATTGGGGTCCCATGCCCAAGTGTTCATGTGAACTCCACACGAAATATATCTGAACTCAAGAACCAACTGAAAATGATACTCCAAAGATCTACATTGATCATGGGGATCCATATATGTAGATCCCTCCATATCCCCGAAATCATTTGAATAACATGCTAGTACTGAAGAATACTGAAAAATAGTGTGCATAGAAGACATTGGACTTCTCTCCATAATGTGCTCTATATGAGGTGAAGGAGAGTCATCAAATAGAAGATGGAAGTGGTTGTCATCCCAAAAATGACAACTATCCATAAACCAATCATCACAATCGTCCTCCAAATCATACCAAGAATACACTTCTTGATGATATTCATTCATGATGTTCACCATAAGAAATCTCTCCTGCATACTATCCAATGAATCTTGAATACTACAAAAACTATCATTGAGACCATCTGCAAGGTCATGGAATCTGTCATGCAATGTGCCACACCATTGGGTTTTGAATGCTTCAGTAATATGTAGAATTTCTTTGAGGGTTTGAGAAGAAATAGCCATCTGAGCACCCTATGAAATCTACAGTCCTGCCACTGTCACGAAAAAACCCAAAAAATAGAACAATAAATTACTGCAAAAAATCGCGACGTTTTCTGGAAAAACCCTGAAAAATTGTTGAATTTAAAATGCTCATAACTTCACTTTCCAGACTCCGTTTCGGCTGATTTTTTTTTTAAATTGGGTGAAATTGTGAGAGGAACTCAGATCTGTAATTTTTTTGGGCAAATTTGGCCTCCAGGTGCTACAGAAATAAAATAAATAAATTGCGTCGTCATCCTCAGAAAAACCCTGAAAATTTGCAGATTTTTCAACTTGGGTGTTTTTGTGAGAGGAACTCAGATATACAACCTATTTCTGCAAATTTTGTACAAAAATATACCGAGAATTTCTGGAATGTCACGACCCTCTTTTTTCTTCTCTGAAAAAAATCTGCAAAAATAAAAAATATTTGCCCACAATGTCTGCCAAGGAAAGTTCTCTGATACCACTTGTTAAGAACCTGAATAGATCTACAAATATAATCACCACAAATATTGAATACATAATAGATCCACAGAGCAAGATAGAAGAAACCACACTTTATTATTAGCAAACCCTTGAGGTAGGGAAACACCATACAATGGATCCTATTATGGAAGGGATCATCTCCTGTTCACTTGCCTCTTCGAGGGGGCAACCTCCTAATGAGCTTCAGCTCCAAATACAATAATTCTTTTCATATCTCATTACATTGCTTGAACCTCTTTATATAGTGCTACCATCACCTAAGAACATTCTAGAGGAGGAATCTTCTAGAAGTAGAACCTTCTAATAAGTCATCTTACATTTATTATATCTAACTACCCATTTGTTATATCTAACTACCATAGTGGGCCTTATTTAATAATATAGTGGACTTAGTCCACCTTACATTGAATGGCCTCCACTATTATCACTATGGGCCCTCTGGGCCCCCACTACTACCTCTATAGCTACCTAACAGTGGAAAGACGGGGAGCATCAAGGATCAAATCGTAAAGCATTCCTGTTTATGAATTAACGAGATCAATATATTGAGCACGACTAATCGCCTGCTCTTCAGTGACAACACCACCCATGGTGACATCACGAGTGATAGGTACAATGAGAGATTTGGTAAACCACTCGGCCAATAGTTGATCAGGAAGGGGAACTTTGATTAAACGTCTTCTCCTCCTCCACTCATGGATGTGATCAAAAATATGAGTGGACAAGGATTGCTTGAAAGAACTCAAAATTTCGGTTCCCATCTTGTATCGTATTGGTAACTGGTAATGTGTCAAAAAGGCCATGGCTAGGGTGTTAAAGTCATTAAAGAAACATCGCGGTAACTAGATGTACCATTTTGTTGTCGAACCCGTGAGAGTTCGTTGGAAAAGTTGTTATTTGATGGAGTCATCCATCAAGGAGTTGGATGAACACCATAGATGAAAAGTCATTACATGATTATTCAGATCTTCTCCTACTCGACCGTCAAATTCAGGAATGTCAGACGATAACTTGGCCGGTATGATAGGCCAATAAGGAGAATGTAAGATAGGATCATTTAAAATCCTAGACAGATAAGGTAAATCCAAAGTGGCTAGAAAAGGCAACTGTCGGTTCACTTGTGGAAACTGGTAGTTTTGAGGGGGAAGCCCCGTAGGTATACCAATAGGACCATAAGGAGTCTGAAAATAATTAGATAGTCCTGACAGATTCGGTTGTGGAGGATTTGGAGGCATATTGCACATAAGATTGGGTTGATTAGAGATGTTCCCTTGGAAAGGAATACTAGATTGAACGTTCGGACCCCAAGCGGGATTCAAAGAACCTGGATACGATTGATCGAGGTTAGGGGTAAAAAATAGTTAACTTGAGGGTGTTGCCCCCTAGAAGGTTGTAGATTTTCTTAGAAAAGAAGATGCCAAGGTAGAGATTGTACCATAGGTGCATTCTGTCCATATAGTGGGTTATGGACTCCAACCAGAGGTTGCCCCCCAAGTTGAGGTTGTGCCCCAATCTGAGGTTGCCCCCCAAATTGAGGTTGTCCCCCAACTTGGGTTTGACCTCCAACAAGAATCTGGAAACCATAAGTGATAGAAAGACTAGTGCCTCCAAACGGATTGGAGCCACTAGGGCCAGATCCCCCAAGCGGCAATGGAGGAGGAACATACGGCCCTCCGGAGAGAACCTGGGTAGGTGTAGGAACAAAACTAGCAGCAGCATTATACCCAAGAGGAACAAAAAGTCTAGAAACTCCGGATGGAACCTGGGTAGAGGTAGCAACAGAAGTATTCAGAGCTCTATACCCAGGGGGAAGTGACAGATTCAATCTAGGTGGAAGTGGTGTCCCAATTGGAACTTGGGAGATAACCACATTTCCAGTAGGAATCATGGTAGCTTGTGGGACCATAGTAGAATGGGCCATCTGGAGAGTAGGAATTGAGTGAGAACCAATCAATAATTGGTCTGAAATGGTGATGACATTGCTGGTAGTACCAGTAAAATGGTCTAAAGGTACAGTATAGGTGACCGTTATAACCCTAATTTGCACCAGACATGCATACCTAGCAGCAAGCCATCTTACTTACTATTTTTGCCAAGCCAATACTAAATAGCTCTTTTTAAAAACCAAATTTTTGAAGATGTACGTACCCTGCACAACTATTGCCCGCGTATGTACGCTAGCTGCACCATTATTGTTCGTGTATGTACAATAGTTGCACCATTACAGCCCGCGTATACCCACAAAAGTTGCAAAAAATAAAAAGTTGCAAGGGAATACAGGCTTTTGGGTAGTTTCCTAACCAATTGACTGCCCATAGCTCGTCACCCAACCGAATAACTATATTTTTGGCATATAAAAGAAGCTGTTGGGGTCCCATTCTAGGGAGAGGCATGAAAGCAGTGAAACTCTGCCCATTTCCTAATCCCCCCTTGCCCCAAGAATTTGTAGCCACATTGTGAGTCTGAGCTAGAATTCCTCATTCTTGCCCCTTTTTCCTCATCCATAAACCTATGCCTATTCTCTAGAGAGAAGTGTGAGAGAAGAAGGATACATGGAAGCAGTTGGATATTGGTGAAGAGGAGTCTAGGACTGGGTTCGAGGAGCAGTCACCGATCTCATTTTGTAAGTGAGATTATGAGATTAATATAAAGAAGTACTATTGTTGTCCCACCATATGATGTGTTTTATCTCTATCTACGATTTACATTTTGTTATGACATCTAACCCATTAATCCATATATAGAATGCTTGTTCGCAGTTTCTTGTTTGTCTTTTGATGAATGCAGGTCAACCTTGGGAGGAGATTTGCAGTTAAGAAGCGACCGAACGCATTAGGATCGACACCAGACACGGAGTTCAAGGTGAGACTACCAGATCCCTATACTTTGTACTTTATATATGAATATGGGGTGTTGTCCGGATAGTGGTTAAAAGTAGGAGACTTTAGATGGTTAGCTTTGCCTGCACTTTAGAACCCTAGTGTAGTCCGTAGGGGGGTTTTCCCACTATAGCAGAATTGGCGACCATACTGGGGAGCCTCTAGGGTTTTTAGGGGATTTCCAGTTTTTGGTATTTTTAATTGGTTTATTTACTGTTTTTGGGTATTTTTAATTGGTTTATTTACTATTTTTGAGTTTCAAAAGTTTATGTGTCTTTAAGGGATTCTGGTCTTCCATACGAGTACTCCCTGTCTGTGGTTGACTATTAATTTTTTCTTTTTAGAGAAGTCACAGATGTGTACATGCCCTGCAGTGGGTATGCACGTGTACATACACGCCCTATCTTTGGATAGCTCGCGTACATACGCAGGCTGCTGAAGTATCAGTTGCGTGCCTGTGTCAGGAAAATCATTTTAAAGAAGAGGCAGTCATCCTCTTTCCTATGAAGCCATATTTCTCAGGGGTTTTCTTGATTTAGCCTTGGTCTCTGTTTCTTGCAGTCTTTAAGCCTAGGTTTGACGTCATTTTGCTTGTCTTTTTAAAAAAAAGGATTTCTTGTGTTTACTAGCTTTTTAAACTTATTTTTAGCTTGAAATTTTAAGAAAAATGAGTTGTGTTTTGAAAAAAAAATCCCCATCATGGCCGGGGGGGGGGGCATGAATCGTGTATTCATCAGTTTCTTTTAGAATCTTTTGTTACCTCTACTTTGATTGCAAGAAAATATAAAAAAAAATACTTAGCTTGTTAGGTCTCTTTCTTTCTTGGCATTTGCTTTACATTATTATTTGAAAAAGAAAAAGAAATTAGCATAGTGTTGTGTTTTCTTCTCATCTTAAAAGCATTTCAGAAGAAAAATAAGAAAGATAATACTTCTTTGCTAAGTGTTCTTATAAGTTTCATTTTTCGCAAGAGTCTTAACAACATCAGTTGCACTACCACATCCCTTTTGAGTAAATCAAGCTAGTAAAAAGAACGCTAATATAAAATTAACTAGACTTTTTATGTTTGTAGCGTCAACCAACTAGTTTAGGGTTAGGACCTTGAATTAGGTTGGAGAGGAAACTCTTCAAGGCCATTAAATCAAACATTGGAGTTTGAGTTAGGGAGTGTTAAAGTCCAGTAACGCGGAAACTATCCGGGACCCCCCTCTAACACAGGGGCTAAACACAAGGTCGCATGCGGAAAGGTAGCAAAGATAACCCGTCCAAAGCCGGACCAATCGTAGCGGAGGAATGCATATAGAGGACTTATCTTGGGATTACGTTGATCGCATTTGCCACGGAGCTCTGTGGGTCTCAAATCCGTTCGAAGTCCTCAGTCATCTTCCGGAACACTTGCTTTCGATACCCTCGATAGGTTTCAGGCTTGATACCCTGCTCATTGTGGTCCACCTGACTATCGATTGTACTCGCCTGGTAGTTGTTCACGAGCTGGTAACCTAGTTGCCTTTATTTTAAGGACTTACACAGGTGACTGCAGCGATATACCGCGATACCTAAGGCAGATGTTGGGCCATGCTTTGCAGAGTATACCCAGAGGGTGCTTTCGTGTTCGAGTTGCACTTGCATCGGTAAGTTGCTCTAGTGTCAGCTGGCGTAACTGTTCTTCCTACTAGATAGTGCCCTGCTTGATTTTCCTTTAGGAAGTTTTAGTGTGTGCTCTGTGCTCCCTAGTTTTCCATAGTGAGTTAGTCAGTCATTACTTTGGGTCTCTGACCTAGGGTGGTAGACTGCCCACTCCACCGGTCGTGAGGACTTTTTGGTCTTCCGCTTAGAAACATGGAGCCGCCTCTTTACATGCGTTGTTTTTATAACACTGGTTCGTCGGAGTCAGTGTGTGAGACTTTTACGGACTTGAACGATCCCGCAAGGGGAGAACCTGTGCATAATATCTTCATGGATAAAGTTCTCGACGATACCAACCAAGGAACCCCTTCACAAGGGGATTCTTATGCTTTTCCTTTCTTCGGAAACGTTAGTGTCCCTTTAATGGCCACTTTGTACATTCCTGGGTTGAATGTGGGACTATCGGTTTGGTTGGGCACCATTCCAAATGTCCTGAATGCTCTTGACGCTTCTCAGTTAGGCACTTTATGTCATGGGCATAATGTTGATGTTCCTTCGTCAGCAAAGTCTTCTCCTCCTCCTTCCCCCACCTCTGGTGAAAGTATAGTTACTAGTAAACAGAAATCTAAACGAAGTAAAAAGAGGAAGAATAGGAAGAAGAAATCACCAACCTCTGCGAGTGATGTTGGAGATAGGTCGTCAACCTCAGCAAGTCATGTTGAATACCAACACCCAGCCTCTACAAGTCATGCTGGGGGAAAGCACCCGACCTTGCCAGTCATGCTGGGGGCAAAAGTCCAGTCCTTGCTAGTCATAATGGCAATAGGTCTATAGCCTCTGTGAATCACGTTATTGACCCATCACCAACCTCTGCAAGTCACGTTGGAGATGTGCAACCAGCCACTGCCAGTCATTTTGGGGGCATTGATTTTGTTGAGAAACCTAGACGGATAGGACGTAAGCCTAAGTTCCCTTGTAAGCTTTGCAAGGGAGATCACCTTACTCGTTTATGCCCTGGCATTCCAGAGGTACAAAGATTGTGGTCCCTGTCTGCAAGCTCTTCTGAGGTTTCCTCGCAGTCTATTCAACCATTGGTTGAGAAAGTGGTCATGTTGATGTAGTCATCGACTGATCCCACTCCTCTTTTGGGGGGTGAGGTGCCTTTATACCATGTAGCCTTTCAGCCTATTCAGCCATTGGTTAAGAAAGTGGTCACATCGATGTAGTCTTCGGCTCATCCCACTCTTCTCTTGGAGAGTGTCGAATCTACCAAAGTGGTCACGCCGTTGCAATCTTCGACTGATCCCACTCTTCTCTTGGAGAGTGATGTGTCTACCGACTATGTTTTTAGCATTTTCAGTTCAGTGCTTTCAGAACAAGGGGGCATTCCACTCGTTCCGAGTACACCCCCTCCAAGCCTTAGGATGGTTTCCTTTGATTGGAATGATCTTGTTGAGCCTCGTCTTCCTTCTTCTGCACCTTTTCAAATAAGGGTTGAAGTTAATTCAATAAACATTTATCGATGTATTGTGGATGAAGGAGCCTCCGCAAGTATTTTATCCTCCTCGGTTTGGAAAGTCTTGCGATCTCTCGAGCTTGTGTCTACTTCGGATGAGTTGTTGGCTTTTGACAGACGTGTTGATATTATGGTAGCTGTGGGAGGTATTTACCTCCACGTGTAAACCTAACGATAATAGAATATTCCGGGAAGCAAGAAGAAACCCTAATTAATTGGTTAATTACTAACCTAGAAGACAAGTCAACTGAAGAGAATGACTTGTATTAGGTTATTAGCCTCCAAGAGAAAAATTTAGCTAAAGGAAATATTATATACTAAAGAATTAGTACCCAGAATGAGAAGTCGGCCCAGACAGTCTGCAAAAATTAGTATAAATACAAGAGGGCAGTCTTCATTCTGGCCAGTATTCTCAGAACTACAGAAGCATCACTTGTGCGCACTGTAGCTGGCTAGTTTGTGCGCAAGTCTGGAGGAGAGTTGTTGCTGCAGCTGTTGCAACTAGTAGATTTCGTTTTTGGCTTTGAATATCTCTTGGTTATGGTTTGGACTCTCTGATAAGCTCTTGTTACTCTTGCTTGGTGTGCTATCCTTGGAGAAAGATGTGCCACCTTTGTTTGGCTATCTAGCCTAGGTTTTGCTTCTAGAATAATTCTTTGTCAAGGTTAAGGTGCTCGGGGGTGGCTTCGGCCTATGGTTGGGTGACAATAGTGATATTTTCTATGGTTAAACTAGCACAATCCATTATATTCTAATATGTTATGGGCCCACACCCCCTTCATTCAGTCTAACCACTGGAAGGGAACATAGCCATGAGGATACTAAGCTCGTTGAAGAACTGTCGCTAGGGTTTCTAGCAGGGGCAGTTATTAAAGCACTGTCGCTAGGGTTACTAGCAGGTGCAGTTGCAGAACCCTAACCCTCTCGTTGAGGCACCTTAAGTGAAGGGATTGATCTAATTTCTGGATAGACTAGTGCACCCTAGACTAGCGCATCTCTTGGTACTCTCAGCAAGCTAAGACGTCAAGTTTGAGTTTTTGGTCAAATCTAGGGTTGACCAAGTCAAAGCAGCCATGACTTACTCCATGAAGTCATAAAACAAGTTAGAAGGGGCTTCTAACTTGAGAGCATGGAAGACAAGGATTGATCTCATCCTTGCCAAGAATAAAGTGTTGGATATCGTGAAAGGGAAGATTGTGGAACCAGAGTTTGAAGAAGGAAAAGAGAAGGAATCGTAGAACATTGCAGTTATGGAGAAGTTTAAAGACAATGACATCAATGCCATGAGTATCATAGTGGATTCTATAAAAGACCACTTGATACCCTACATTTCCCATCTTGATTCATCTAAGAAGATGAACGATACCCTAACAAACCTCTTCTTAGTCAGAAACATTGGACAAGTAATGAATCTGAAGAATGAGCTCCACGACATGAAAATGAATGATGATGACAACATAACATCATACTTTGTGAGGATCTCTCAGTTAAGAGATCAACTACAAGCTATTGAAGAGATCATCTTAGAGAAGGAACTGGAAAATATAGTACTCAATGGTCTTCCCAAGACATGGGATGCATTTGCCGTAAGCATGAACACAAGGAAGGAGTATCCTAAATTTGAAGAACTTTGGACTTGCTGTGCACAAGAAGAATCAAGGATCAGTGCAAAAGAGAAACTCCAAAAGAAATACGATGATCAAGACTTCACAACAAAGTTCAAGAATTTCAGGAATAAAAAGAAGTTTGGCTCCAGGAAGAAACCAAATCAAGAGAAAGATATGTCAAGAATACAATGCTTCAATTGTCAAAAGTATGGTCACTACAAGAATCATTGTCCCAATTTAAAGAAAAGGAAGGAGACACACGAAGCATCAATTGTCGAAGAAAGGGAACCCTCAAAGAAAGCCAAGCAGGACAAAACATACTTCTTCTTCTAAGACAAGAAAATAAGATGTTCAAAGAGAAACTATACCTATGGAAGAACAAAAAGATAAGGATTGCTATCAAAATGACTATAAGACAAGGCAATAGACATGAAAGGATGAAGTACATCAACAACCCCTGGTAACAATTCATGTGGAAGTTATTACATAAGTAACAAGTGCAAGATAAGCCGAAATCAGAATCAATCTTGAAGAAACCCAGAAGAAGTAAAGACAAAAAGAAGTCAGCAATCAAAAAGAAATTGGAGAAAGATTTATGACACTTTGCAAAAGGCAATAAGGATGCAGACGGAAGAGTGGACTCTGTTAGATGGAGGGAGCCGATTATATATTTCCAAAAGAAGAGCATGCAAGGATTAGGAGGGAGATAATCCTAAATAATACAATCCATTGAAGATGATGAAGTATCTATCCATGTTCCCATTAATGGTAGCAAACATGAAGAGCAACATGTGTTTAGTTTGACTTTAGAAGAAGTCTTCTTCGAAAAGAAGCCTTAAAGTATCCCTGGTTGTCCATCCACATCCATGATCCTATGATGAAAGAAAGAAGTTGGAATCTTCAGGATATGGAATCTATAGAAAACTCCATGGACCCAAGAGCTAAAGAGAAACATGAGGAAGAACATGAAGATTCTAAGAGAGAAAGAAAAGTCAGAGCAACCAGTCATTATATCGAGAATCACAAGACTACCAGCCTGATCTGAACTCACTAAAAGAAATCAAGCACAGGAACTGAAAGTTATGACGAAGAACAGTGTATGGAAGACTTATGAATGTAAGCATTGCGAGATCCAGAACTAAAGGTTCTCCCAGATGGAGGGAGAAGACTATGATGATTACTTGTTCCAGTAAACCAGACATACCTCTACACGAGCCATTATATCATCTGCAATATCCATGGGTTGGAGTTTACATCAGATGAATGCAAAGACTGTTCTCCAGAGTAATTGAACAAAGAATGTATGTAGAACAACCTCAAGGCTTTGAGGTCTACTAGGAAGAGACTCTTGTATGCAGATGGAATAAGGTCTTTTATGAATTCAAACAACTTGGTAAAGAACCTTCAATGCACAACAGAAGCATGGTGAAAAACCTTCTATAACAGAGATATTGTATCAGAATGGTTACTCAGAAGCTCAGGATGATGGATTGTTTATCCATGACAAACCCTCATGATGGCAGAAGAAGTACCACTTGGATATGTTCCAGTTTGACCCTTGGCACGATGTTATGAGCTAGCAGGAAACAAAAGATGAATCCAACAATGATATACTATATTGATCAGAGCTATATGAAGCCTTCAAAGAAAACCAGTGTTCCAGAAAGACCGAAGTACATTGAGATCAAGCATTACACTCTTTGTGATGAAGTCCAGAAAAGAGAAAGTGGTTCTCCAATATATATCTCCACAAATGAGCAAATAAGCAAACATTTTAGTAAATCCTCTGTCCAAGATGAAAGAGTTTGTGTACTCAAGCTGGAGTTCGTGGAGACGACTTCCTTATTGAAAAACGAAGAGATGACTCCCAGGTTGGGAGGGAGCACTGATGTCTTATTAATTTATGGACAATCATTTTTCAAGTTTGAAAAATGGTCCAAGATGAGCAGTTCCTTTCCAGTTCGGAAAGTGGTTTGAGATTTCTGATGGACATGCATTTTCTACTTTGGAAAATGGTCCAAATCGAATGGTCATTTTCGTAATGAAAATGGTTCGATGGATTGTTGATGTACTATAGACAACGATTCCCCTTGTGGCTAACATCGGGAATGGTCTAGGGCAGTCTCTCTTCTTGAAGATCACTCTCAGTAGTGGTCAAGAAGACTGGTCTGCCTCGCCGGACAGTCATTCTTTCGAAGCTCACAATTGTGAGCAGTTTCGAAGAATGGTCTGTTTTGGAGGTTGGTGCAGGACAGTTATTTCCTTAGGAAATGGTCTGGACAGTCGTTCCCTAGGGAAGATTCATTCTCTCCAGGTTGCACTTTGTTTAGTGCCGGAGGAATGGCCTAGATATGTGAATGGTCCAGGTTCAACAAACAGGGACAGGCATTCCCTAGGGCAAACCCATTCTCTCCAGGTTGCACTTTGTTTAGTGTTGGAGGAATGGCCCAGATAGGTGAATGGTCCAGGCTCAGAAATCGGGATAGTTATTCTTCCTTGCTTAAGAAGAATAGTCCAGATAGCTCATCATTGATGTTTTACCTATGAGGGTAGATTCTCTTTCAGATATCACAGATGTGAGTGGAAGAATGGCCCAGATGATTCAGTTTATATCATAACAATGTTTCTTGTGCAGGTTGATATCAGATGATATGATTGTTATGAAGACTGAATGTCTCCGGACAATAGATGTATACTACTGTGGTGGATGTGTTCCACTGATTGTGACTATATGTCACTGATCAAGTATCTGTGTACTACTTGGTGTGGTAGTGTACCACTGGATTGTAGTTGTGTACTACTATAGATAGACACAATTGTGTTCTATTGAATGGCATTGTTCTGATTGCCTTGAAGACTATCAGTAGTGTTGGAAATGATTATCAGCTAGATGGATGATCAATGGACAAAGATTTCCCCAGACGGAAAATGGTCCAGGACATTTATTCGTCTAAGACATATGTCCGGATTAAAAGAATGGTTCTTGAGTCACTCTGTGGAGTGAGTGACTTATCCAACATCATGTTTGATTATTCAGATGGAGTATGGTTTCAAGAGATGATGCAGTTGACACTGATAGTGATGATGGTGCTCATGATCTAATCACGAGATAGTGTTGATGCTACCAAGTGAATGGTATGTTTGTGCTCAAGACCATTACCTTCAATACCTCCCTGGCTAGGAGGGAGTGTTGATATTATGGTAGCTGTGGGAGGTATTTACCTCCACGTGTAAACCTGATGAGAATAGAATATTCCAGGAAGCAAGAAGAAACCCTAATTAATTGGTTAACTACTAACCTAGAAGACAAGTCGGCTCAAGATAATTGTTATCACTGAAATTTTGTTCGCAAATGGTTACAAGAATTCAGCATCGCCAAACAGTTATGAGGTCACCCATGGACCAAAATTACCACAAAATCATTTCCAAAGGGTCAAAAACTATACAACCAGTGACAAAATTAAAGTGCGCTATGACTACATAGGGCGCGCGCGCACATGCGCAAAACAGAAACACAGGAAACGGGCACATGCGCAAAACAGAAACGCAGGAAACGGGCACATGCGCCCAATGCACGACTGTGGTCGCAAAAAGCCGCACACATCTGAGAACGATGCATTTATGAGAGTGGTCGGCCTCCCACCCACTTCTGGTTCAGCTTCCAAGTTGATTTGACACTCAAATCTGGACTGGATTTGACTGGGTGGCTGGTTAAAGACCTAGAAATGCCCTAATTAGCCTCTTTACACACTAGAAGCTAGTTGCACAATACCTCAAAGAGGTGCTATAAAAAGGCCATGGGTGCACTTCATTTTTCAAGGAATTCAATAGCAAAGTTATGCTACGACTATTCTCTTGAGGAATCCTCTATTCTCATCAAGAGTATACTAGCATCATTGCATTGGGCAATCCATCTCACTCCTTGAGTGGATTAGCAAATAATTCTTTCACCATTTTCATTTCAAAGTTGTAAGAAGAGCTTATTTGTGGGGGTCCAAGAGCCCTCCCTTGGAGGAGGAAGGGACTCATAGTCCTCTTTCTTCTTGGTGTTTTATTTCACTAATATCAACCTTACCATTGGTGACATGGGTCTTATTGTTTCTTTTGTCCTTATGTCCCTATGCTCATTAGTTTAGTTCTTATTTTATTTCTTAGTTTAATTCTTAGTTGTTCTTTTATATTTCTTTCCCTAACTCTTTTCCTTACAACTGTCCTGCTTAGCAAACCCAACTAAGCTTGCAAGCACCTCTGTTTTGCTCACTAAGGTGACAAAAGAGGCGCAATAGATTGGCGACTCCACTAGGGAAAGGTATCAATTTCCTACCCCATTTGCGTTTTTCTAGCTCTTCTTTAGGTTTATTTAACTTGCAGGTGCATTAACCGGCCTAAGTCGACCTGCAAAACATCCAATTCCAAGTTGAATTGAGAGAATTCCATCCAGAATTTTCTTTCACGGTTGTGTGTCATTTGTGCGTGGGTTTTTTGGCCCACAGACGCGCATCGTGCGCACATGCACCTAAGTCACGGTTCTGTTTTGCGCACCTGCGCCCATAAGCTCATTTCGGTCTGTGCATAGGCGCTCAGTGCGTCTCTGTCTACACTGAGACCCGCGCACCTGTGCAAAAAATACACATTGTAAGGTTTTTTGAGATTTGGGGAAGGCCCTTAGCCTTCTTAAAAGTGATTTCATGCATGTTTTAAGCTGCACCACACTTAGTTCCCTCTTCATATAAAGGGATTAGTCAAAACACATAGGCACTTAGGGGGTTTAAAATCATTATTTCCTCTTTTGCTTTCATTTTCGCCACATGGATGGCTTGCTTTGACGAAAAGTATAAGTTGGAAATCATTTGTAATCACATAAAACTTGCATTGAGACTAGAAGTTGGATAACAATCGCTTAGTATGCTCTTCTCTCGCGCTTCTAAGCGACCTTGAGAATCAGAAAAAGATTGTAGGACAATTTCATCTCCCTTAAGAAGATTAAAACCTTTAGGAGAGGACAATAGCCCATCTTAGGACTCCTCTTAGTTTACTTTTCAAACACATCTTAAGATTGTAACGGGCCCATACATGCCCACATGCTACAAAGATAGGATAGTGTTGAAATTTACTTTCTTAGATTAAATCACTAGGGAAGTTTAAAGGTTTTGTAACGGGTCCATACATGCCCACATGATCACAATCTAGGATAGTTTCAAAGCTTTTCTTAGATTAAATCACAATAGGGAGTTAAAGGAATAGTAAAGGACCCACATGTCCACATGCTAGTTTCCTAGGGACTTTTGAATTATGCAAGGTTGTACCAAAGGCACTTAGTTAATTAGGTAATCAACACTTGTAAGGATCAAGCGAAGTCCACATGCAGCAAGGTGACACCTAATTCATTAAAACATTGGCACACTTTAACTCATTCACACACAAAAGTCACTTATCACTCACATAGTTTCTTCTTGAAACGTGGAGGTCAAAGTAAGTTTCCTCCAAAGGGATTTTGAAACACCCCACCCTTTTCTTGACGAAACTATCCACTCTCATTTAATTTCAACGAGGTTGGTTCATACTCCCAATCTCTCAAAACAACTACATCTAAATTTTTTTCTAAAAAACTCACTAAGTTTTCTTCCACAGGAGGTGCCAAAAGAAATTTTTTAGCCTAGGTAGGATTTCGGGGATAGGCATCCAAATAACTCCCCGTTATCTGATTCTCACATAGTCAAAACAATAGAAGTTGTCAAATAGGGAACTGAAAATCCTCCAAGTCAAGTGTTCCTAACACCATAAGGTAGGGAGATATCCGTGAAGGGTTGAAGGTCGAGGTCCGGTTGTTTTGTGCGTCTCCCCTTGAGGCACCCACCTCTTGGACGGGATCCAGCCCCTGACCCATTTCTTAGGCCGAAAATCTAAATGTCGCACTTTGACCGAGGTACCTAGTGACCAAATTTTAGGACATCTACCCAGGTGGCAATTGTGGGTTGCAATTGCACTTTGATCGGATTTTGTGTGGCTATTGGAAAATATCGCTAGCTCTTTCGGGATATGCCCCCTTTACCCCTCATTATAACTGATTATTTCATCCTTCACTAGTTTCTCTTCCAGTGACTTCAGACCCCACTATTGAGTACTATTGGAAGGTCCAGTCCTATTTGAGAGGAAGGACCTTACGTCTTTTAGGACACGAGCATTTGTTTTCTTTGATTCCCCACGCGGACAAAACCCACTTATCCACATATATGCTTCTTTTTCAAAACACTTTATGTATGATGCACTTCTGATTACATTTTGATCTAGATATATATATTGTGTAAAGTTCAAAATTTGCAACAAAGGCTCTTGTTTATTTTTTCTCATCACATTTTTCACACATCCACTCAGCTAGTCGGACATCATAAGGGACCCACAAAACCCCCGTCGTTCCATATGCTTACTAAACCTCCCTCCTATTTTAGGGGGAGTTCCTAGTCTTGCCAACTCATCGGTACCACCTTCACACACTCCTGTGAGTGCCATTGTCTTAGGATCAGCTTTGCTTGGTTCCAGATTACTTGGGTCCACTTCCCAAGTCCCTCCGTCCACTCGCTCTCCTCTACACGGAAGCGGAGGACCAACTTCCTCTCAAGGGGGAAGTACCAACCCACCTAGTCCCCCTCAAGGGTCAGGTTCACAACACACTCNCCCCCCCCCCCCCACTGCAGATGCCATATTTGGCCTCTCTTAACATACAAGATCTAAGCAAACTCACAAATTATCCTATATTGCATGACCCCATATGGCCTGCAATGCCTACCAAACTACCTTCAGACATCCCCGAGTTTGAAGGAAAGGCAGGTGATGACCCTGGCAACCACGTCATGACTTTCCACCTATGGTGCTCTTCCAACAACATTATGAATGATTCCATCATAATACGATTATTTCAACGCACACTCACTGGCCCATCCGCCAAATGGTATGTAGACGAAAAATCGGGGTCCCATGAGACTTTTGAGTCCTTGGCCAAAGAATTTTTGACCTTCTTCCAATTACCAATCCACCGTGACAATGGTCTTGAACTACTCTCTAATTTCAAACAAACCTCAGCCACACATATCGCTGATCACATTCATGAGTGGCGTAGACGACGTAGTTTGTGCAAAGCTGAAACCACCAAACAACAGTGTCTTGACTAGTTTCTCAGATCACTTGTCTCTCTCCTCGGTAAAGATGTAGCTTCCACCTTCCCTCAATCCGAAGAGGAAGCCATCAGTAAGGCTCAACAATACGACCTCATATATTCACAATCAGGGTACTTATACACAATACTTCCTGACCTCCCCAAACCCGTGCCATTCGGTCAAGACAAACCCGGGATGTCTCACTCAGCAGACGGATTGATTGGTAATACCACACACTACAGTCCTCAACCCCAACCACCACCAATGTATGGCACACCTCAATATCTGCCGACGTATGGGGGAACCTCTTATTACCCCCCACCCCCTTATCAACAACCATACCCTGTTGTTATTCCTCCGCCCATTAGTGGGCCACCACCGGCACTCGCAATACACAAACCTATCCAGACAAGTTCTGGTACCCCCTCTACCTCAGCTTATACTTTAAGTACTAGCGAAAGCGCCACGCCTTCCTACATACCTTACGGATCACAAATCCCACAGAATCTGTACTTTCCATTTCTAGGTCCTCCACAACCTATGGTTCCCCCACATCCTCATGTCGGGGTGAACTTTGTTCAACCCTCTCCCGTTTAGCAATATCAAAATTTTGAACAGCTGAATACGGAAAATCCGACCCATTCGTCGAATAATGCCAAAAATAAAGGAAGAAACAGGAACAATAACAACCCAGGCTAAGGCGAGAATCAACCCCAACAAAACCAACCTACTGGGGGCAACCAGAACCAAGGGAATCAGAACCCCCAGGGGGGCAATAACAACAGGCATCAAGGGAGAAATAACAATACTATCAAAACCTCTTTCCCTTGTGCCCTTTGTGGTGAGTTTCGTCATTATACTCATCATTGCCCCCAAATCGCTGATTTTAAACGACTGAAAGACTCAGGCAGTCTACCACATCCTCCAGCACTGCTTGCCCCTCAGCAAGCCCGACAACAATACGTGCAACAACCCCCCCCAGCCGTACTGCAGAATCCTATTCCACACCAAGGTGTGATAAACACCCAACAGGACACGCAGCCTACCCCACCTCAGTTAGGACAGTATCAAAACTCAAACAATCCCACACATCGTACTATCCTCCTCACCAGTGAGGAAGAAATCCTTCTACAAACACGTAAACGTCAGTATCGTCCACCCGCTAAGTCTCCTCCCATTCCCCCAGAAACAACCCCAACACCGATGGGACCCCCGTTGGTACTCCCTCTCCCTACCGCCGAAACACCTGTTCGCATCCCTCGCATCCCATTGCGCAGGAATGTCCACAACCTCCAAGCTAGGGCGGCTCATAATTACAGTCTGGTTGACGACTTAGCACTATCCCCGGCTGCCATGTCAGTCTTAGAAGTCCTTCAAACTTGTCCCACTCAGCGGAAATCATTACTTTCTGCCTTGGGGGCAGTCGACCCCGCAGACATTCAACTCATCACATTTGATCTCGACAACGGACCCCTAAAATCCCCTGTACGGTCGTCCATACAGCCCCTGCCCAGAAATGGAAAACCTAATTCTATGCAGGACGATCAGACTACTAACCTGAAGCTCGCTAATCCTGAATCAGTTGCCTCGCTCTCCTGGAATCTCCAAATCTCCTCTGAATACCTCTCGTCCAGTCACTCTGGCAGCAAGTACAAATGAGGTGGCAATGTGGGCCCTACAGCTATATATAGGCCTTTCCACCAAACTTCCAATCACCATTCCAGGAGCTTCGGGTGTCCGTTCTTCGATCCATCTTCAGCCACGGGATCAGCATCCCGTCATCTACATCAAGACAATCCCCGGGCCATTTTTCATCCTTAGCCCCCGAGGCACTATTTTTTCATACCCCATCTAGGTACACATGCTCATGTTCAAAATTATCAAATAAATGCTCGTATGTTCGATTCTCTTTAGATATTGTTCACGTCGGGTATTTGGTTTTCATGTGTGCAGGTACTTGGTCATCATACGTCAACGCAACCCCTTCAGGTATATAATCAACACTGGCATGTAATCATTCCCTCTGAATCTCAATTGCATCTCCAGTCACACTCTCTGACATTTGCCTCTAGGATCTCCATCTCTGGCTCTGCAGTACCAACACCTCCATTTGCATCTTAGGTACTGTCACCCGGTAGCACTCTCCCCCACATGAGTTGTCTCATTCATAGCACCCTTTTGCACTTTGACACTCATGCTGTTTTTCAACCCTTTAGGGATGGGAGTCCCGATAGTCTTACATCATGTCGTGAATTAGCCACATACTCCTTATCCTCATTTTGCTAGCTTTCCCACCAGACTCCCAGATTATTTCTTCAAGGTTCTAGTTTGACTGCACCTCCACAGTATCATGAACCCTCCATTTCATCCACAATCAGTTTGCCCCTCTGCAAATTTCCCTTCATTCACCTACCTCATACAGAAACCCACCCATGGGGCCCCCACCCTCCCCCAGTTCTCCAAGCAAATGGTGCCCTCTCCGGCCTAACCATATTACATTGGGGCACCCGTTTCTGTATTTGTATACTCAACCCAAAATTATTCTTTATTTATTGTAAAAAAAAAAAGAAGCCTTTATTTCTAGCATTTCCATACCTTTTTGTCGTCACCTTTGGCGACCTTCTTCCCTTTTTGGCAAGCGCAACCCATGTTGCCCTTGGTTGGGGCACCCCTTATCATATACCCTTGTTCCACATGCCACTTACCTCTGTCCTTTGAGTTTGTTCACTCTGTCCCGCCTCTGGCACAACTTATCCCACGTCTTGTTGTCCCCCTGACACTCGACTTAGTTGCACGGTTGCGACCACTTATCCTTCGCATATACCCCCAACCAAGGGCAGTCTTGAGTCTTCATACATCTTGACTTCGACCATGTGCCTCCTCCAGTTCCTAACCTCACCTAGTAGATTTCATGAAGCCCTTTGCTTCTGGGAGTCACATCCCCCTTTTTGTCGACATTAGCATAGTTTTCCAAAAGGGTGACAGTATCTTGACTCTCATTACCTTTCCAATGAGAGATCTCAGACGGCATAGGGAGAACCACAATTGCTCCCTGCTGTCGTTGACCCCCGTAACATTCGACTTCAACACTTTCTCATGTTATAGTGGGTCTTACTTTGCGACTATTGCAGTTATTTCTTATATTTGCCGAAGACCTCTAAACTTGGTTGGGCTATCAATGCCTATAGAATCCGTGATATTTCTTACAAATGTCACTGCCTACTATTCAGAGTATGTTCCACAGCAGAATTGTCTTCTGCCTTTATCACGACAGCCCCTGAGGGTGTTGCAGTTGTCTACATCAACACATCATTCCTTTTTTGAGTTACATGACACGAGCATGGGGCATGCCCGCCTTGTTTGTACACAGTTTATTTTTACACACCTTATGGAAGGTTGGGTTCTACAGGTTCCCTTCTCCCTCCAACAGGTAACTCTTGACAATCCCACTATCGCTCTCTCTTACAATGACACTCTCAGTAGAAGAAACATTGATGGATTTCGGCTATACGTATGCTCCTAACCCCATCCATCAGGGGGCATCTGTTATCACTAAAATTTCGTCCGCAAATGGTTACAAGAATTCAGCATCGCCAAACAGTTATGAGGTCACCCATGGACCAAAATTACCACAAAAGCATTTCCAAAGGGTCAAAAACTATACAACTAGTGACAAAATTAAAGTGCGCTATGACTACAGAGGGCGCGCGCGCACATGCGCAAAACAGAAACGTAGGAAACACGCACATGTGCCCGATGTGCGACTATGGTCGCAAAAAGCCGCGCACATATGAGAACGACGCATTTATGAGAGTGGTCGGCCTCCCACCCACTTCTGGTTCAGCTTCCAAGTTGATTTGACACTCAAATCTGGACTGGATTCGATTGGGTGGCTGGTCAAAGACCTAGAAATGCCCTAATTAGCCTCTTTACACACTACAAGCTGGTTGCACAATACCTCAAAGAGGTGCTATAAAAAGGCCATGGGTGCACTTCATTTTTCAAGGAATTCAATAGCAAAGTTATGCTGCCACTATTCTCTTGAGGAATCCTCTATTCTCACCAAGAGTATACTAGCATCATTGCCTTGGGCAATCCATCTCACCCCTTGAGTGGATTAGCAAAGAATTCTTTCACCATTTTCATTTCAAAGTTGTAAGAAGAGCTTATTTGTGGGGGTCCAAGAGCCCTCCCTTGGAGAAAGAAGGGACTCATAGTCCTTTTTCTTCTTGGTGTTTTCTTTCACTAATATCAACCTTACCATTGGTGACATGGGTCTTATTGTTTCTTTTGTCCTTATGTCCCTATGCTCATTAGTTTAGTTGTTATTTTATTTCTTAGTTTAATTCTTAGTTGTTCTTTTATATTTATTTCCCTAACCCTTTTCCTTACAACTGTCCTGCTTAGCAAACCCAACTAAGCTTGCAAGCACCTCTGTTTTGCTCACTAAGGTGACGAAAGAGGTGCGACAATAATGACTTGTATAGGTTATTAGCCTCCAAGAGAAGAAGTCGGCTAAAGGAAATATTATATACTAAAGAATTAGTACCCAGAATAAGAAGTCGGGCCGGGCAGTCTGTTAGAATTAGTATAAATACAGGAGGCCAGTCTTCATTCTGGCCAGTATTATCAGAACTGTAGAAGCAACACTTGTGTGCACTGCAGTTGGCCAGTTTGCGTGCAAGTCTGGAGGAGAGCTGCTGCTGCAACTAGCAGATTTCGGTTTTGGCTTTGACTATCTCTTGGTTATGGTTTGGACTCTTTGATCAGCTCTTGTTACTCTTGCTTGGTGCGCTATCCTTGGAGAAAGATGTGCCACCTTTGTTTGGCTATCTAGCCTAGGGTTTACTTCCGGAATAATTCTCTGTCAAGGTTAAGGTTCTCGGGGGTGGCTTCGGCCTATGGTTGGGTGACAATAGTGATATTCTCTATGGTTAAACGAGCACAATCCATTATATTCTAACAAGACATCCTAGTGAATATTTGGGGATTCTTTCTTAGTTGCCTATCTCATTAGGTAGGAAGATTGTCCTTGTCGATGTTATAGTGGTGCAAGGCCCGTTAAATTTTAATATGCTTCTTGGGCATGATTATATATATGCCATGAATGTTGTGGTGTCTACGCTCTTCCGGGTGATGCATTTCCCTCATAATGGAAGCATTGTCACTATTGACCAGTTGGCATCTGATAATCACCATCCTAATTCGGTGTTAGTTCAGGCTGCCCCTTTATATCTTCCTAGTGTTCGTGTAGATTCTACCCTGCCACGGGTTAATTATGTGGCATCTTATCCTCGGTGTTCAATTGCTTATGAGCATGAACCTGTGCATTCATGTTTTTCTTCTCGAGACATGGTCTCAACAATTGATCCATTGGTTTATCCAAGGGGGGCATGGGAGCCCTTGCTTCCCCCTCTTGGTTCAAGTGATCTTAAGTCTCCTTCTGAGTCTCATCTCATTGTTTGTAGGTCCTCAAGCCCTCATGCTTGTGATTCTTCGCGGATAGACTCTGCCAGTCCTGGCCAAAGCCTCCATCGTCATATGGAATATGGTCAGTTTAATTCACCCTTTGGGACTGTCGACCCTCATTTGTGTGATTTCTCGGATTTTGAATTGCCTTCAGATGAGGCTATCCTTGAAGCCATGACTACGGTTTTTATACCGTGGTTTGTGTTTTCTTCCCTTTTGGGAGACTTCCCAAGTTGACTATCGAAGAGACTCTTGGTCTGAGACTAGCAGTGGGATCTACCTAAACCAGTTTCATACATAAGTCATAGGCCCCTAGAGTCTTCTTTAAGCCCTTTTTAGAGTCTCTAAACATGAAAAGATTGTTGAGCGATCTTGTTGTCCTTCACACTCGCCAAATTAAAATTTGAAGTATCCGCCCGCAGTTTACCCCTTTTCGGTCCGAATGGTCAATTGTATGAACAAAGGTATACTCTAGGAGCTTTGGTTCGCTAGAAGAGTATTCTCAGGTATAAGTTTAACCCTTTTTCGAGCATGAGGGACTAAATTTATGAAAAAGGAAGCCCCACAGAGTCCATAGTTAAACTCTTTTTAGACTCCCTAAAAGTGAAAAGATCGTCGAGTGAGCTTGTTTCTTCACACTCGTTAAACCAGTCCAGAAGAACATCCATTATGGAGTCCATAGTTAATCTCTTTTCAGACTCCTTAAAATTGAAAAGATCACCGAGTGACCTTGTTCTTTCACACTCATTAATTGGTTCAGAAAAACATCTACTAGCATGAGTTTACCCCTTTTTCCGACCTGTAGATTAAGGAGGAAAAAAGTACACCTCGGGAGATTCATCTCTCTGGGAGAGTTCTCCTTAGTAAATTTCACTTTTTTCGGGCTAAGGAGACTAAATCTAGAAAAAAGGCAGTGAGTCCATAGTTAAGCTCTTTTCAGACTCCTTAAAATTGA
This sequence comes from Picea mariana, assembly GCA_032191745.1. Taxonomy (NCBI): domain Eukaryota; kingdom Viridiplantae; phylum Streptophyta; class Pinopsida; order Pinales; family Pinaceae; genus Picea; species Picea mariana. The sequence continues at coordinate 292,493 of JASDQU010736780.1, read as the reverse complement.
AAACATTGCCGAGTGATCTTGTCTTTATCACACTCATTAAAATGGTTTTGAATAGATGTCTTTTTGGTGCTAATTTATCCCTTTTTCAAACCGACTAGACTATCTTCGAAAAAGGTACCCCAGTGGAGTCTTCTTTTGCGCTTTTTCAGACTCTATAAAAATGAAAAACCACCGAGCTTACCTTCTCTGGGCTCATTTAAAATTACATTGAAGGACGTTATCATTGTGTCATGTTAATCACATTTGCATTCCTGTGTCTTTGGCCTAATGCCATCTCCATGTGGATCTCAACTGAACCTTTGAAGCATGCCTTATACGCAAGCCTTGTAGCACTTTGCCTTTGTGTCTTGACACCTTGACCCATGGAGGAATTTTCCCGAGTGTCCTTTTCCTGCACATGTTTCCTTGCTCTGAGCATCAGTGTATTCCTCATGCTTGGAACTAGTATGTTTGTGACACTCATTCCTCCTTTGTAACGTAGCATTCTTTTATTCTTTTTCAAGCTTTCAAAATATTGAAAAAGACAAAAAAAAATCAAATATACCCCAAAAAGAGGATGGGAAAAGTATTTTCTTTTTATGGCAGCATAATGAGTCGCCCTTGGACAAAGCACATCCTTCCATTTGTTCGTTAAGCTATGGGATTTAATATGACCTTAGGGAGTTGTTCTCGTAACACAGAGTTGTGTCCTCCTCCGTTTGGTTATTATTCCAGACATATGGAGAGTTTGTGTTGCCTCCTGCATCGTAAACTTATGTCAATGTCATGTTGCCTGAGTCTCATATTTCATCGTGCTATTTTCCAAGGGAATTTTTTACCCAACTTGAGTCAGCCCTTCTGCAGTTTGTCTCTTGTCCTCATGCCCGACCATCCTGAAAGTCCAATCAAAGTCTTTGCTCAAAATCAATGAAGTTCCCTACCTGATCACCAAGATCCTCTTGTTTGTTCCCCAACAAGCCGTCGAAGACCTCTGGGTAGTGAAGATGTACACTCACATTACACTCCTACCCGAGTTTAGAAGATCTTAAAGTTGTTGCTTGAGCTCTGAAGACCTCATCTCCAGCCATCAAGCGTCGTTAGCTTCTTGAAGATGGATACTATTCATGTATATATTTTGATTTTGAGATGTAGATCCGTTGTGTATTGTTCGCGGCTACACTTTATATAGTTATATGACATGGATCTGTAGTGTATTTTATTGGCAGCCATGGTTTATTTCATCCCGAGCATGGGTATGCCCGCCTCGGTGAGAAAATTGTTATTTTGCAGATGGCACCTCCCGAATTCTGGTCCTGGGCTCACTCCTTCGTACATTGGTAAAGATTTGTAATGTATTTTGGCCATCAGATGATCTTCTGATCTCACACATTAGGGGGCATCTGTTATAACCCTAATTTGCACCAGACATGCATACCTAGCAACAAGCCATCTTACTTACTATTTTTTCCAAGCCAATACTGAATAACTCTTCTTAAAAACCAAATTTTTGAAGATGTACGCACCCTGCACCACTACTGCCCGCGTATGTACGCTAGCTTCACCATTATTGCTCGAGTATGTACGCTAGCTGCACGATTACAACCCGCGTATACCCACAAAAGTTGCTAAAAATAAAAAATTGCAAGGGAATACAGGATTTTGGGTAGTTTCCTAACCAATTGACTGCCCATAGCTCGTCACCCAACCGAATAACTATCTTTTTGGCATATAAAAGAAGGTGTTGGGGTCCCATTCTAGGGAGAAGCATGAAAGAAGTGAAACTCTGCCCATTTCCTAATCCCCCCTTGCCCCAAGAATTTGCAGCCACATTGTGAGTTTGAGCTAGAATTCCTCCTTCTTGCCCCTTTTTCCTCATCCATAAACCTATGCCTATTCTCTATAGAGAAGTGTGAGAGAAGAAGGATACCTCGAAGCAGTTGGAGCTTGGTGAAGAGGAGCCCAGGACCGGGTTTGAGGAGCAGTCACCGATCTCGTTTTGTAAGTGACATTATGAGATTAATATAAAGAACTTTTGTTGTCCCGCCATATGATGTGTTTTATCTCTATGTACAATTTACATTTTGTTATGACATCTAACCCATTAATCCATATATAGAATGCTTGTTCGTAGTTTCTTGTTTGTCTTTTGATGAATGCAGGTCAGCCTTGGGAGGAGATTTGCAATCGAGAAGCGACAGAACGCATTAGGATCGACACTGGATGCGGAGTTCAAGGTAAGACTACCAGATCCCTATACTTTGTACTTTATATATAAATGTGGGGTATTGTCGGGATAGTGGTTAAAAGTAGGAGACTTTAGACGGTTAGCTCTGCCCGCACCTTAGAACTCTAGTGTAGTCCATAAGGGGGCTTTCCCACTAAATCAGTGATAGACGTGTCAGGCACTTGTGATGCCATAGGTCGATCGGGACTCGCTCCTAGGTTACCGTACAAATCACGTACTGTCAAAGGGATAGAATCAAAATTAGAAGTTCCAATAGTGTGAGCTGGGGTCCTAAATGATTCACTTTGAAAAATTGGATTCTCTACTCTAGATCCCACGTTAGGTCTAGTAGGTACTTCACTATTGTCAACAACAACAATTTCCCTGGACGAGTTCATCCGAAGTATACGTGCGTCTGGTCTAAGAGGGGGAAGTCTGAATGCCTCTAAAGAGTCCAAAACAATTCGAAATCCTTCTAAAGAGTGTGTGCTCCCAACCTCAAAAGCTACTTCGTTGTTGACTACTCCCTCTGGAGAGCCTTCTGGTGAGTTAGGAAGCAAAGGTTGGTAACCTTCCGGATCTTCCAGGGGTAACCCTTGCATCCTACGTGAACGATGAAGGCTGATGTTGCTTGATCCAAGTAAAGAACGAAGAAAATCTATGGCCGACTAGAGGAAACAAACATCACGCACTGATAAAATCTAGGAATCAAACCAAGCAAACAAAACCTTCTTATTTCGAAGTCACTAGTTGGTGATGAAATCCAACGTCGCGAAGTCAAGACAAGAAGGGGCTAGGATAAGCAGGTGGAAAAGTTATGTTGGCGACCTGCTTAACGGACTCACACCCTGGTGCAAGTTCCCACACATAATCGTGGGTATACCCTCCAAGGAGCTCGAGTGAGTTTGGCCAACGTCGATTCTAGGTACCGTGAAGACTTGCCCCTCCAGAGTCACCTCGTGTAAAGACCCTAAAGAGATAGGCTACTAAGGTTACCAACTACAACAATGATGCCTGGGGAAATAGTCGACAGTCCGATCCATGCACAAAGACAGGGTATCTAGCCTAAAATCAACTCGAAAGGCTTCCACTCATAATTGTGGGTATACCTTCAAGCGACCCCCATAATACGCACAATCTCTACACCAAGACCAACAAAGCAGGGTGAGTAACTCTGCCAATCTTAATGCGACCTCAGGTTTGACCCTTGCGTGAGAAGGGCTTCCCAAGACAAAATGTAGCAATTGGATTTGAACTCTCCCTATCACAAGATACTATTGTATGTTTTGATGGTTTGGAGAGTGTGCTTACAACATATTCCAAAGTGCTATCCTAGCTAATGTTGGTGAAAAAGATCCCTAGAAAATAAAAGTTACTAATAAATTTTAAATTTACGTTGTATTTTAGAGGCTGTTGCTTACTCAAAAAGGGAGATGGAAGTGAAACTGATGAAGTTGAGACCTTGACCCAATAAAATGCAAAAAGAGATGAATGTGTAATTTTTCAATTCAATGAACTCTAGTTACAGTAGGGAGAAGGTATTTCTTTTGAAGTACAACAAGCTACAAATTGCAATTCCTTAATTTCGAATGAACACAATTCCAAACAATCACAAATTACAAAATTTTCCAATTTCTCCTCTTTACCAATATTTCGAATGCAAATTTTTTCTCGTGAGAGATTACTAAAATGAATAAATGATTCCAATTCTTCCTTTCCCAAATCAAATCAGAGATATAAAGATGAAAGAAAAATGTAATCAAAGAAAATCAATACACTCACAACACAATTCCCAAACCAAATTCGTAATGTAGAAAAAAATGAAAAAGACAAGAAAACCTTTTGATGCAAGTAAGCAAAAAGTATTTCTTAATCAACAAACAATCTGACAAACAAAATGAATCCAAAACTTCAAAACAAACCAAAGACCCCTTGTCAAACAAGCACCTGGATGAAGATTTGAGATTATATCCTTGTGACAATGAGAATGAGTAAAAAACTTGCAAAATGTAAAGAAAGACTTTCAACCACTAAAAACCAATCAAAAGCAGGCTTCAAACTCAGGAATCAATCAAACATGGGCATGAGAAATTCACCCCATGCTACTAAGGCAAATTTGGGTGGTAAAAGACAAAATGACTCACTCCATCAAAACCTACAGGAGTTGTCGCAAGCTGGGTATAGGACACAGAGCGACGAGCTAAGGTCGTCGCAGGACACTGGCAGAGTAGAGTGCGACGTCTTAGGGTCGTCGTAGGCTGTCAATGAGGTATAGTGCGACAATTTCTGTAAATTTGAAAAATTTGGAAGAAAGACAAAAAGTCTGAAGGAACTTCTAAACCCAGTGAGTCCAGATGGATCACCCATAGACTCAGAGAAAGAAAGTTATCAGAGGAAGGCAGGCTAAAGGCAAATGGGAAGCAACAAATCAAAAGGAGGTCGTATCCCCAGTATGGTCGCCAATTTTGTTATGGAACTTATTGGTAAATGCGGACATGAACAGATCTCCCTAGATCCACCTAGTTCTAAAACAAAACTAAACAGAATATGACGCTTTCCCTAAGCTCTAATCATTGAGTTTACTATCTAACAAGAGATGAGCAACATACCATTTAAATATCGCTTCCTCTTGTCGTTGTCGTCCTAGCTCCACTCCAATGCTCCTGTGATATTGGATCTGCAAGGGAACACAAGCCAACCAAAGTGAAAGCAATATAATATACTCAACGAGAACTTTTGCATGTGATCAAGGAATCATGTAATAAAACAAAGCAAGCTTTATGGGAAATAAACATATCACTGTATTATATTAAAATGAAAGTGGAGATTACAACCAAAGCCTTGATGTTGCAAGGTCCCCTTTCGATGACCCTTTACTCCAACACACACACTTGCTCCAATCCTTGAATGAAGAAGATCCACAATGACTTGATAAACTGAAATGAAGCTCTCAAGTACGAATTGAAGTAGAATTCCTCATCCAATTCTTAGCCTATTCAATATTAATCTTACTTGAATCAACCTTCATTAACCTTAGCCTTTTCCATGAGAAATCCCTCTTTATATAGGGGAAAGAGAGATGGTTGAAGAGATTAGGATGATCCCACCAAATCAGAGAAGCGAGTAGGATCCCAGCCATACAGATGCCACCTCATCTTCTAGAAGATCCCCTTCTAGAACTTTTCGTGAAGTTCGACCTTTTCTTAGCCTTTTGACATCGTTGCACCCTAACTGTAGAGCAACCTGCAGAAACGTCGCATGCTAGTTGTATAACAGAGGGCGATGACCAGGCATTGTCGCACCCTGCCTATGGAGCAGCCTACGACGACCTTCCTTAATAGGGTTTTTTGAGAAGAGAAAGGCAATCACCTTTCTCATGAAGATAGGCTCTTTTGGGAACATGAAGACATGTTTGTCAATGGATCATCAAGATGACCAAAATAGTGTGTAACACCTATGACTTCCTTAGACTGAAACCCACCCGCGTAAGCCTCTGTTCTCTCTTCTCCTTGACCTGATCTCTAGATGGAAGTCCTTCTCCTTCCCTATCCAAGATCTCCTTGAATCTTTCAAGTGCCAAGTCAAGTGTAATCCTTGGTCCTCTTGAATCACCGTCCTTCATGATCCAAGCACTCGAGCATAGGTCCTTCTCTACTCTTGAGTGTGACCTTGGAGACTCCACACTAGCAAAGGTCCTCCTTTGTTGTCTATGTGAATGTGTATTCCTCCTTCTCCTAGCCTTGCTTTTATAATCATGAATTACAATCTATTTCTAATCGCATTTGAGATTTAGAATTGCATGCTGAGTACTTTTAGCACGTTTCTTAAATAATTCAATTAACTAATTAATTAATAAAATCAATTTACTTTAGTAATTCCTTTAATTAAAGTAAATTCAAGAGTAGAAGGCTTTGGATAATTTCCACACATCCAAACACATAGACTCGTGCGGAAATACCTCCGTTGCTACCACTAACATCTAACACAAACAACATGTGACATCATATACCATATGCACCACATGCACCACATGTATCTAACAACATGTGCCACTTATGCAACCTACACCACATGGTTTATGTCCAAACACATTGAGGTAAAAGAAAGGTGTTTATACAAGATATCGTTTAATTTATTTTCAAGGTATTTATTATGAGACATATTGTTATGAATGGATGGGGGAGTTCTTAGCTACATCCATGCAACAATTAAACTTAAGTAAGAAGATGTCGAGTCTTCTTACCAATGTTTGACCTATTTAAGCAATCCAAAACAAGTTTTTTATTTTGCAATTATGATCGTCCCATCCTTTATAAGATAAACTATATATGCATTATCATCACTTTATCCTTAAAAATAATGTTTGCTTGACCTAAAACAATGGATCAACAAAAAATTTACATTTTAACTATGAACGATAAAGGATGCAAGACACAAGATATCCAATCTCCCTTTAGACCTCCTCCTACAAATAGACCATACATTCTTTTTATGATGGTAGATCACTTTGTTTGCCATTCTTTTAAATCTCCTCGCTCTAAATTCATGGCTCTACACTTGGTATCTAATCTTTTAATATGTACTATTTTTCATAAATAACATAAATTTAAAAATTTTAGATAAGAAATTTCAAGCCCCAATTTTAAAAATAAATACAATTTTTTAGATTTTTTTTAAAGGTCTTATAACATGGAAGAGGATAAATATAGTTGAACAAATCTCAAAACTATGCAAAATGTAATCATTGCAATACAAACAACACTAATAAGTAATAGTAGGTGAAAAGGTTGGTAAATTGAATGGACTATTTTTTCATATGAAACTATCATTATGATATTCACGAGGTGAGTCTTATAGTAAAATAATCCTCTTTCTAACCATAACTTTGATAATTTTTTTTAAAGTTTTTAGATATAATAAAATTTTTACATTAATACAATACATAATATAATAATATTTTAAAATAGTTTAATTAATTTAAATTATTAAAAATTTAAATAAAATTTATCTAACACCAAATTAAAAAAAAATTAATTAGTCCACCATCCCATAAATGAAATTAAATTACTCCAACACCCCCATAAATACTAATTACTAATGCATAAATAATAATTGAATTTAAATTATTTCAACACCCGTTTGAATGATTTTTATCCTACCCTTATAACATGCTCATATAATTAAGAACACAAATCCTTCATGTGATTTAAATTGTAAACGCAAATGTACCAACATTTAACAAATATCTATATCAGACTTCCTCTATGTGCAATCCATCACTTTACCGTCCCCAAACCAATATTCTCAATTCGAATTCCCTGAAGGTCATTCCAAGGAATCATTCCCTCTGTACAGCTTGATTTTCAGGGTTTACACCTATACTTGTGGCTTAATTACCCAGATTGTGGGTATAAACCATAAAAAAGCCCAGGGAGCAATAAATTGCAAAACGAAACGTGTCTACAGAGCAAGGATCATTGAACTGCACAAGCCCAAGTCGGACGACGGGAACAGGAATTAATGACGGCCTTCACTAGACAATGACTGTTTTAGATTTCTGTCATTGAAGACGGTTCTGAACTCTGCTCTCTTTCAATTTTTGGGGGATCATGGAACGATGGCCGTGTTTTAGCTTCTGATCAAAGCAATGGACGGCCCGAACAATCACGCTGGTTGGAAGAAGAAGAAGAAGAAGGCGGTATGTATTAATTCACCCATTTGAAATTAGAAAACCGGAAACCATACCCGTTGATAGCATTTAGTTAATTTATAGCAGATCAAGTTCTTTGGGCTGATTGCATGAATCGATCCTGCGAGGAATTTTCACATAGATTGTTATGTTCTAGCTGAAATTTCAGTATGTCGGGTATTTGATCAATTAGATCTTTTACATTTTGGGGACGAAATGCTTACTATGAACAGCTGCAAGCTAGCTTCCATTCCTTCGATGTGAGATATTACAATGTGGTGAAAGCGTTTGCAAGGCTACAGAGCATTCTTTTGGCCAAACCGTTGGATGGGGTATTTATTCTGCCAAATTTTCCCAGGCATGCATTTGACCCATCTGCAATCACAAGTGGTGGCACCAACTCAAGCACGAGCACAAGTGGTTCTACAAGGAGTGAACATGTCATTGGGAATACTTAAACCCTGGTGAAGGCATTAACAGCATCCCCCCTTGAGTACCTTGTATACTGTTTCTGAGATTTAGCTTCAAAACTGCCTATTAGGTGCTATAGGACTGCTTATTGATGCATTAGTATATGCAGTTCTTTACCTACCCTTTTAAGAGCGCTCTGTTTTTATTAACTGTAACAACAACAAAAAAGTTGTTTGGGCTGTGGTCTAGTGGTAGGCTGGTGGGCGTTTACCACATCTAGCCTAGGTTCAATTCCAAGTGCATTCCTGTATGGACTCTACCTGAGAATCACTGAAGTTACATGTTCTAGGAGTTTCTATCTAGTTCCGGATTGGGTGGTTTCTGAAAAGAAGAGGTAAAGAAATTGTGTAAATGGTGGTAAATTTTCGACCTTGGTATTAGCCAAAGGTAACCTGTCCGTTAAGAAGATCTTGTATCTTACCCTCAAGTAAAAAATGGTTGGGGAGGGTTTAACTACCCAAAAAATTAATGTTGCTGTAATGTTTTTGCAATTTTATTTGGTGTCTTGGATTGCTTTTGATGCTTTTTCTTCTAAGCTTATGTCTTTGTGCAGCAGCGCGAGGAAAGACAGAGGAAACATCAGGGAGGAAATGGTGCAGAGGCTTTGGCTGTGTCCGAGAAGTGTGGGGGCAATGTGTTATCTGGGCAAAATGCTTCAGATCTAGGGAAAACGCCCAATTCTGAGCCAGGCGATATTGTTTTACCAATGTTATCAGACACCAGTGAGAATTTGGAGTCCTGTAGTACTGTGGAGACAGAAGTTGTCAGGGGAGAGCAGTCTGGGGCTGCAGAGAATATTAGTTTGGTAGTTGATGGCCTTTCCAGGGATGAGAATTGCCCCTCTAGGCCTGATGGTTCAATTGGGTCTGCTTCATGGGAAGAGGAAGAAGGTTCCAAACGTAGAGAAGTGTTGGTGGAACAGGGATTGGAAGCTGATGTTGCCTTACCTGGTTCTCCTTCAAGCTTCATCAATGATACGGACTCTCCTTTACAAGGGGAATCAATTAGTGTTGATACTGTTGAAGGTCTTGCACCTGAACACAGTGCTACAGGAAATTCGCCTTCTGACCTGGGAAAATATGAAGAAAGCATGCCATCCAGAGATGCTAACTTGCAAGAGCAAGTACACACTCTGGAGAGCACCAATGTTGAGCCTCCAATTCTTGAGTTCGATAATGCAAATGAATCAGAACAGGTAAATTCTAAATTATCTGAAGGTACTCAAGGGAGCCAAGAAGCTCATTTTGAGGACAAAGTTGCTGTAGGGGACGAGTTAACTTCTGAAATACAAATTAATCAGGTAACAGGCTTTGCATTTTAAATAAACATGATAAATTCATCTGTGTTTTAATTTTCTTATGATGGGCATTGAGGATGTCTTTGTTTATTTATATGCTCACCTTGTTTTGGTTAGGGTTTGCAGGAATTCGGGTCTCCAGTTTTGGACTTGAAAAAAGATGAAGATGGAGAGCTACAGGGAGCTGGACAGTGTAGTGAGGATAGACCTGCTGGATTTTTAAAAATTTTCAATTCACAGCCTTCTCATGGCGATGCCCTACATCATTTCAAAGGTGAGAAGAACAGGAATATGAGCATGGACGAGTCCTTTGTGGATGCGCTTGACCATCTGACAGAAAGCAGGAGTGCAAGTCTGGAAGAATCTAGTTTTCTTATGAAGGGTGATTTTCTTGAGAAAGAAGGTCAGTTATCAGAACTTTATGCATGCAGGAATGCTCTTATGCAAGCAAATGAAGAGAAGGCAGAGCTAGTTTCTAAGCTGAATTCCTATCAGATGCAGATAGAGAAAATTGAGCAAGAAAAGTATAATTTAGAAGTCAACCCTATGGATTTACCCAATGTTAAATCTTGTTGTAGAACAGAACTTGGAGTTTCTATTCCAGAATTGCATGAAATGCCTATGCATAATCCCGTTCTAAAAATTGGACAGAGTGTCTTCAGTGAAGAAGCTGAAAAAACTGGTTCACTACTCCTAGAACAAGAGCGATTGAAACAGATGGTTCATGACTTGGAACAGGAGAAGTCAGAAATGGCAAATACCTTGGAGGACTTGAGAGCCCAGCTGCAAAGCAAAACACTTGAAACTACACAGCAGAATCTTCATGAATCTATTGAACAGAAAGATGCACTTGCAGTTGACAGTGATATAGACTTGGAAAAAGCAAGTGGTTTGTTAGAAGAGAAGCTCCAAATATCCCAAACAGAGGGGGAAGATTTGACAAAGTGCGGGAGTCAATGTCCACTTGATTTTAACACTTTGCAACAGAAATTAGATGATCTTGAAGCAGAGAAAGAAGCCGCTTTTTCTATAATGAAGGAAGTAGAGCGGAATGTAGGAGTGGAATCGGTGGGTGAAACCCAAGAAGGTAAAGCTCGTCTTGAAGTTGAAGTTGAAAGATTTATCAAGAGGGCCAAGGACAGAGAAGAAGAATATGTCCAAATGTTAGAAAAGCTCAGAACTCAAGTACAAAGTCTCAATGATGAAAATCGTAATCTTTTAACTCAGCTTGATGAGCATGCAAAGAACATGGTAATGACAGAACAAGAAAATCAGCTCGTAAGAAATGAATTGGCTGAAATGAGACCTATTCTAGATGAAGCAAATAAAGCTAAAGAACAGATCACAAGAGATTATGAATGCTATCAGCTGGAGACATGTTCTGCAATGGTTGAAAAAGAACGACTTGAGACAGAAGCTATGAGAGCAAGGCAGCTGACTGATGAACTTCATAGTCAAATATGTCAACTTAGTGATGAAATGCATGAAATAAAGAATGAAAAGGTTAAAGCAACGAATGACCTTGATGAATTCAAGGTCTTGGTCAAAAAATTAGAAAATGAGAGAGCAGAGCTTTCTGAGGATCTTCATGTAGTGAAAACTGAGCTGGAGCAAATGAAAAAAGAAGCTGATTTCCATAAAAAACTTGAAGAAGAAAGGAATCAATTTTCCGAGGAGAATGCCAAACTTTCTGCAGAGCTATATGATTGCAAGGAATATTTATTGAGGAGGCAAGTCGAAAAATCAGAACATGATAAGCGATTGAGAGATATGGTACTTGAGCTTCATAAAGCTACATCAGAAAATATGAATTTTGCAAGCAATGTTCAGAAGAATAGACATATGTTAATGGAGGTAGAGGGCGAATGCTTTCTACCTATCCCTGAGGCAAGATATGACTCACCTATGTTACAGAGTCAAACAGAACTATTGCATGGAGAGTACACCGACCAAGAAACATCATTGGGGGTTCACAAAACTGATGACAAAAATTCAACAGTTCATAGGGCAGAAAACGTTGAGGAAACCATTCAACCATCTAAATCTATTAATGAATCAGAAATCTCAAATATTGATTTGCAGCTTGCTACTGCTGTGAGTATTACAGTAAAAATGCTTGCAGAATGTACGATCTTGCAGGTAATATTTGAATTCCATAGTTTAGAGATTTCGGAAATTCAGAATTCGTTTGAAAAACTAAGGAGTTTCTTTGATGCAGGAGGAGAGAGATTCAGCTATACGACAACTTGCTATTACCCATGATCAGCTTAGAAAGTTGGTCCAGCAGCAAGAGAGGATGACTGAGCATAGTGAAGAGCTAGTTGATCGTCTGCGGCATGCAGAGTCCAATGAAGTTGGAGGAGAAAACAGGCAATCTTTTGTGGCATTGGACATCCTTGTTGCGGACTGTAGCAAGTTCATAAAACAATTGCAGAAAGCATTGGATGAAAGATCACAGTTTGAACCCACTATAAGAGAACTTGAGTCTGTTTTGTTTTCGAAGGACCAAGATATTCAAGATATGAATGGTAAGTTTGTCGAGTTATCTCAGAAATGTGCCCAACTTGAAGAGATTAGTGGCAAGTGCACAGTACTGGATGAAAAATGCTCTGAAATGGCTTTTCAAGCAGCTCAAAATGCAAATGAGAGAGATTCTTTAAGTTTGGAGGTAGATGCCCTTAGAAAATCTCTTTCAGAAAAGGAAATATCAGTGAAAGCCTCTTCAGAATTTCATTCTGACTTGAAACACCAGTTTGACACTACCATAGAGAAGTTAATAGCTTCCATTGAGGAAGTCATTCAAGATGAGACTTTTGTGGCTGTTCCTTGCATGGAGAGAATGTCTTATCTTGAGACAAGCCTGCTTTTGCTTATTGAGAAGTACAAGGTAGCTTTTTCACAAGTGAACCTGGTTCATAAATGCTTACTTGAGCTTGCTTCTGATTATGGAAACTCGTGGGAAAAAGAACCTACGCTGGCTTTTGATGTGGTCCTCAGAGAAGTCTTCAGTTACAAAGAGAAGGAATTGGACCAGTTAAATGAAAAAATAGATGTAATGAATTCTATTAAAACTCAGCATGAAGAAGAAATTAGGGAACTGAAGAACCGTTTATGTAAATTTGATGAGAATCTTAAAGAAATGAGCATGGATAACAGCAAAATCAGAACTGATCTTGAGCAGACAGAAAACAAATTGTCATCCGTCAGAGAAAAGCTTAGTCTGGCCATCGCTAAAGGGAAAGGATTGGTTCAGGAACGCAATACACTAAGACAATCATTAGTGGACAAATCCAACGAGTTAGAAAAATGTTTGCAGGAATTGCAGAAGAAAAATGATACATCGCATGAAATTGAAATGAAAGCTTCTGAGCATGTTAAAGCATTGGAATTAGAGCTAGAAGATATTAAGAATTCTGCAAGTGCTTTTCGAGAATCAGTTTCAAACAAGGACTCACTTCTTCAGAAAATTGAAAATGTTTTTGGGGAGATGAATTTGCCAGAGGTGATCCACTCCAAAGAAATAATAGATAAAGTTGAGTGGCTTGCAAAATCTTCTCTTGGAGCAAATAACACTACGCCTTCAAGCAGGGGAGACTTGAAAATGACTGAATGGAATGATGCTAATGTTACAATTAGCAAGTCGTCTGAACTAAGTGTGGATGATGACAAAACTGAGAAGAGTCATCTTGAAGATCTAAAAGAAGAGTACGAGGAACTACAGAATAAATACCATAGTGTAGTTGAACAATCAGATATACTGGAGAAGTCTTTGTTGGAAAGGAACCATCTTATTCAAAGATGGGAACAGATCCTTGAGAATGTTGATATGCCAACATCAATGCAATCAACTGATCCAGAATTTCGGATTGAATGGCTCAGCAGAGCACTAACTCAGGCCCAACAGGATGCAGTTCGTTTTAAGCATGAAATTGAGAATGTCCAAAGAATTGCTGATTTATCTGCCTTTGAACTGGAGGAGTCAAAGAGGAGAATAGAAAGCCTAGAGGAAAATCTTTTGAAAGTAAACCATGAAAAACAGGAATATGTGAAAAGCCTTGAGGAGCTAAATTCTAAATTTGAATCTCTAACCGAGCAAACAGTTCAAGATGCATCCCGGAAAGAGAGTTTATGCGATGAACTTGTTGATCAACATATGAGTGAGCCCCCTGTGGAATCAAGCATTGCTGATAAGAGTTTAATTACAGAAGACTGTATGAGGAGACTATTGGATATGGTTATTGAAACATTGAAAGATCAAGATCTTCAGGAGTTATCTTCATGCTGCAGTAGCGGGGAGTATCTCGAAGGATGTCTCAGGAAAGTCATAGCAAAGCTAAATGAATTATCTGAGGAAGTTGAAAAGCTTAAGGAAAGTGGTAGTGCAAAGATGATGGAGCTTCAGGGTCTTCGGGCTGCAATGACTGCAAATAATACAGAACTAAAGGAAATGACTAAAAAACAAGAAGAAGTCTATTTAGCAGTGGCATCACATAGAGCAGAGATAGAAAGTCATATGCAACAAAATAGAATAATGGCTGAAGAGCTAGAGACAGTTAAAAAGCAGAAGGATGCCTTACAGGTACAGTTTGAGGAGGCAGAAGAGAGATCATCAGTAATAAGGGAGAAACTGACTATGGCAGTAAGAAAAGGAAAAGGTTTAGCTCAACAACGAGACAATTTGAAACAATCTATGGATGAAAAAGTAGTAGAACTTGAGCAGCTAAAAGCGGAGCTACAACTGCGTGATTCTGCTATTAATGAACATGAGCAGAGAATCAGCAGGTTGTCAAGTGAGCTGGAGCGCTTTGAAAGTCTAGAAACAGATGTCTTTTCCTTAAAAAATCATTGTGCTGAGCTAGAGAAAAAGTTACTTGACAGCAACAGTACAATGCAGAGTATAATGAAGATGTTAAATGCTATTGACTTTACGGGTGAAGTTTTACACCAGGATCCAGTCAAGAAAATTGATTGGCTTGGTAAATCAGTCAATGAGCTACAGCAAAAGGTAGGTTTTGCTGAACAAGAAGCTATGAAATTCAAAGGAGAAGCTAACATTCTAGCCACTAAGTTGGATAAGGTTTTTGAAAGGGTGCACTCCCTTGAGAGTGAGCTAGCAGATGCAGAAAACAAAGTCTCAGCACTTATGAATGAAAAAAAGGCAGTAGAAACAGAAAGTGACCATGAGATACAAAAAATAAAGGATGATCTGGCTGCACGTACAGAAGAGTTAAGAGAAGCTCATTCAAGGGCAGACGACCAGATTTCCAAGTTGTTGAAACAACACGCTCAGTTGAAACACTTGAAGAAAGAATATGGCTGCTTGCTCTCTCTATTAGCACATGATTCGTCCAGGAAGCAAGAGGTCCTGAAAAGTGTGAAGCTCTCTTTTCAAGACATATTGAGTCAACTTGAAGCTTCAAAAGGGTTAGAGTTGCCCAGTACAGATCTTATGAGTGGTTGGACTAATCCTAAAGTTAAACTATCCAAGGAGGTAATGCTAGAGTACTATTGATTGTTGAAATTGGTGTGATATAATCCCTGATTTTATAAAGTTTATTATTTTGTTTGTTGTCAGTTTTGTCATATCACTTTGAAGTTTGGAGTAACACTAGATGGGTTATGCTTCATGAACCTGCAGTCTGACCAAAATAAACTCCTACATCCATAGCATCCACTAGTCAGCAGTAGACCATTAAATAAATGAGACACCCATAGATATGCAGAATACAAATGAAATTCAAAATATGCCCATAGTAATATTCAGAGGTTGAATACATAACTTGATTGCAATCATAACCAAGACCAAAGTCTTATGATTGACAACTCTGCAATCTTTGCAGTTGGCCATGCCCAATTGGTTTACTTCTAAGACTTACCTATTAAAGCTCCAGGTCAAGAAATATATTTTGATTCGAAGATAGTTTTCAAAGGGGTGCCTACATGAGAGTTGGTATACAATGTTTTAAACTTGACTTCAAATGATGCTTTATTTGGCAGACCTCTTGACCAACCAATATTATTGGACCAATGTTTGAGTCTAACTATTAAAATACCTAACTATGATCAAACTTGTTAATTTAAATTTTAGACCACAAAACTAAAAACTTCAGGGTCAGATATCAAAGGATTCTGAAGCCACGTTAAAGTAGTTCTTGCAGTGGAAAAATTTATAGTTTTAGAATTATATCTTCTGTCACCATTTAGAGAACACTGATACCATTGATTCATAGGAACCCAAGTATAGCAGAGCAACAACATCAACTTGCTTTAATTTAATAATGCAGAAAACATAAGAATACAATAGTGTGATGCTGTGCTATATTGCACTAAGGCTCCTCAATGGATTTACGGCTCACAGGCCAACTCAAAAACTTACAGCTCTAATATCCCTGTTACAGGACCCTCTAAGCATTTTTGCCTCTAAGGCCCTTAGGCATCTTATTCTAGGGTTTGGTCATTTGAGCTTTCAGACCTCAATTTCGGTTTCTGTTTCAGATTCCAGCTTGATTGTGTGCTATGGTGGCGGCCTATGTTCTTCTTTTGGATTTCTGAGTGGGCAGGTTTCTGGGGTATTCAACACCATTCTGGTTTGGTCTCTAACATTATCAGGGCTTTGCCATTGACATCCTGCTTGCCAGCAGTCTCAACCTTTGGTGCTTCTTCTATTTGTGCTGATGCTAATGGCTTCCGTTGGCACTTTAACATCCTTGCTTCCATCTGGTCTTGCTGATGCAGTGTTACCGATATTTTCAGTACCGAGATAATTCTTGCATCTGATGTTATGCTGCACTGGGCCCCGCATTCTGCCACTGCTGATACCATGTTGGCACTTCCTTGTTGACAGTTCATTTTGTCATATGTTCTTTCCAGGTTGCTGATTTTGATATGTTGATCGACACTTCATGCGCACCTTACTCATTCTTAGTTGATTTTCATCAAATATTTTTGACACTTAAACAATTCTCTTGTCACCTCGCACCTTACTCATACTTAGTTGATTTTCATCCAATCTTTTTGACACTTCAACAATTCTGTTGTCACTTGTTTCCAGACCTCCACCAAGTTACATGCAACAACTTCAGTACTGGATTTTCCAGTATTTCCAACACTCCCCCTTACTGGAAAATCATTCTTCCTCAAGCCAAGCTTTATTCTGAACTCTTGAAACTTTTCTTTACTTAACGCCTTTATAAATATATCTTACACCAGATCAATTGCCGTGCAGAGCTGCAACTTAACCTTACCCTCTTCTTGCAACTACTTCAAGTAGTGGAAGTGAATTTCAATGTGTTTTTTCCTTGCATAAAACACAGCTGAATCACACTCTAATTATCATAGCACAGGACAAGTGAATTTTCATGTCTTATTCTAACATCCACCAAAATTTGCCTCAGCTAGATTGCTTCACATGCCACTGGCAATGCATCCTTATATTCTTCTTCTTCAGAGGACGACGCAGTTGTCAACTGCTTTTCTCTACTCCATGAGATCACTACTGATCCCATCTAAAATGCATAACCAGATGACAATCTTCTGTCATCTGTGCATCTGACCCAGTGAGAATATGTAAATCTGACCAGCCCAAACTTCTCATTCCTGGCATACTGCAGGCCATATCTCAGTGTTCCTTTTATGTGATGTAGAATCCTCTTTTCCACCCTCAAATGGCTTACTCTAGGATCAGCCATATATTTTGAAACTATTCCTACTGCATAATTGATGTTAGGTTGTGTGATTGTCAACTAAATCAGGCTTTTGACTAGCTGTCGGTCTAGGGTCATATTCACAGGCTTCCCTTTTTCATCTCTGTTTAACTTCACTTCAGCTTCCGTAAGAGTATCCTTAGGCGTGTACTTAGTGATCCAAAACTTTTTCAATGGGTCACATGCTTCTTTCAACTTTGAGATAAAAAAAGTTCTTTTAGGATTTTACTAAACCTCCATAACCAAGTAATAATGAAGAACTCCCATATCTATCATGTTCAACATCTTCATCAGTTTCTGCTTCATCACCTTCTCACAATTGCCTGTTATAATTAGATCATCCATGTACAGAGTTGCTAATAGCAATTAACCTCCTTCATTCACATACACAGACAGGTTTGGATCAGATGGGATTCTCTTAAATCTACTCTTGCGTAAGCACTCATATATCCTAGAGTATCACTCCCCCAGGGCTTGCTTCAATCCATACAATGCTTTCCATAAACAACACATTAAGTGCTCCTTTTCGGATTCCTCAAGGTTCAAACTCTTCTTGCTGCTCCATATACACTTCTTCATCAATGAAGCCATTCATGGATGCATCCTTTATGTCCATTTGGTGGACAATCCAACTAAATTGTGTTGCTAACACCAACAGTGTTATAATCGTGTTGATCTTTGCTATGGGGCAAAATGTTTTGTCATATTCTATTCCTTTCTTCTATGCAAAACGCTTTGCCACAAGCCTTACTGTCAGATTTGTACTTTGTTTTGTAAACCCATTTACAGGCAATAGCCTTTTTGCCTTCTGTAAGTTCTGCTGACTCCCATATCTGATTCTTTCTTATTGATTCCTGTATCCATCCTCACAGCTTCTTGCCATTCAGTCAGGCAATCGATTTTTTGCCTTCTGGAAGTTTTGTTAACTCCCATGTTTGATTCTTTCTTATTAAATCCATCTCTATCTTCATGGCTTCTTGTCATTTAAAAGCAGGTCACAAGCTTTGTCATGGGTCTGTGGTTCTTCCACATTTATGATATCATGGTCATTAATGGGAAGATTACCACAATCTGCTTCTGGTTCTGCAAACTTCTCCTGAATTGTGTGATTTCTGCCTTTTTCTATGTTTGAGTTTTTACTCTGTCACTCAAATTAGGTTATCACATACCTGAATCCTCCATGGTTTTCTGATACCACTTAGGTTTTCTTTCCATGGACTTGCTGCAACTACCTTCACCATTAGGCTGTACTTATTCCTGTATATCAAGGACATCAACATTCTCAGGTTCTTCATCTTCATATTCCAATATGATTTGCTTCTCTTTGATTTCTGTTTTATTCTCATGTTTTAATGTGAACCCTTCATCAAAGTTTGTGTCATGTCTTACAATCATCATCTCGTCCTCCAGATCCTAGAGTCTATATGCCTTAGACACCTCATCATACTCAAGCATGGAACACCTCCTTGACCTGTATGATAATTTATGTCGCTTCTCATTAGGTACATGAGCAAATGCCGTGCTGCCAAATATCTGCAGATGCTTAACAATGGGCCTTCTTCCACTACATGCTTCCTCTAGTGTTATGTTGTCCACATAGGCTTCATTGGGCTCCTATTAATCAGGTAGACTGCATGATATACAACTTCTCCCAAAATTTATTCTATACCTTTCTGCTTCAGCACACATTGGGCCATATCCATGATCACCTGATTCTTCCACTCTGCAACACTGTTCTGTTCTGGTGTATAAACTGTAGTAAACAGCTTTCAAATCCCTTTATCCTTACAGTAATTCTCAAATGCCAATGTTTTTATTCACCACCACTATCAAATCTTAATGCTTTGATCCTTTTCCCACACTGCTTCTTCACCTCTGCCTTAAACTCCAGAAAATATTTGAATGCCCCTGATTTCTTCTTTCGGAAAACATCCAGGTCTTCCTGTTATAATCACTGATGAATGCCATATAATACAGGTATTTACTGAGAGATGGTGTCCAATGCTTGTCTTGCCATGCTTTCCCTCTTGGAAAGTCTTCTTGGTTTCCTTTCCTAGGATGCATAACTCACACATATCACTGGGCTTATGCGACTCGGACAATCCATTCACAATATTCAACTTTTGCAGTTTATGCAAACTCGGGAAATTCAAATATCCATACCTTAAGTGCCACAACTTGCTTTTGTCACTTTTTGAAGTCTCCATTGCTCTTGCACTAGTAGGCCTTGCCTCAAATATATACATGGCATCTTCCTTGTAGTCCTTTGCTATAATTGCAACTTTTCATCTCTATACTTGGTCAAGCACTTGTCTTTATCAATCTTCACTTTATTGTTGATCCTTGTCATCTGACTAGCAGATAAAATTCTTCTTTAGACTAAGGACGTACAACGCATCTTGTATCTGTTTCATCTTGTCGTCTTTCATCAACATAGGGATGCTACCTTCACCCTTTATACCATGTTTGTTGTCATCTCCATGTACTACTGAATGACCTTGATTTAGGTTCTTCCAGGTAGGTCCCAGGACATGTGCCCAGTCACACTTTGAATTGATCTACCACACATCATCAGAGGTATCTTTGGCTACCAATGATGTTAAGAGTGCTCCTTTCTTTGGTTCTTTCGTTTTTGAGTCCATGTCTTCTGTTTGTGTTTTCTGACTGCCTTGAGATTGTCTTCTTTTTCTTTTGTAGCAGTACTTTGCAAAATGTCACGGTTTCCTACAATAGAAGCACATACTGTCCTTCCTGAACTTTTGGTTCTTTTGTGGATGTTCACCACTCTGTTACCACTCTACTGATTCTTTTGCTTCCAACCAACACCCCTCTTCTCTAGTCACACATTAATGTTTGTTATTGGTACTATGCTCAAACCTTCTGTGTCCATGCTCTTCTCACAACAACATGTTGGAAATACTAAAACAACTGAGAGGGGGGGGGTGAATCAGTTGTTTATCAGCTTAAACAATTTTATACCTTTTAAATTATTATTAATTTTCTTTCAAGTGATCATCAACAACATGTAGCACATGTACAGTAAAAGTAAAAACCATCAGTCACACATGAAATACACACACAGAGACAGATTTTCATGAGGAAACCCATAAAGGGAGAAAACCTCTTCTTCTTCTAAATGATAGGCAGTCTTTTGCAGTTCTGTACATCATTTATAATTGAGCACCAACTCAATGTGAGGCTGCTACCTCTGTTTTACAAGCTGCAACTTGTTTGAGAGCTCCAACTCTCTGGTTTCTCTAGCACCCATTAGAAGGAAGCACCAATTCCCTGAGTATTCCAGCACCCACTGGATGGAAGCACCAACTTCCTGAATGTTCCAGCACCAACTGGATGGAAGCACCAACTTCCAGTTACATAGGCTCCAACCTGAATAACAGAGAACACCTGTTCTCCCTAGCACCACCCTGCCACCCTTGTTTCTCTGGCTACAGCCAGATGGAAGCTACAACTTTCTGTGTTCAAGCCCCCACTTGAACTTCTGAGGACAACAGTCCTCTCGAGCACCTCCCAACCACCC
This sequence comes from Picea mariana, assembly GCA_032191745.1. Classification (NCBI taxonomy): domain Eukaryota; kingdom Viridiplantae; phylum Streptophyta; class Pinopsida; order Pinales; family Pinaceae; genus Picea; species Picea mariana. Next base: position 271,592 of record JASDQU010736780.1, on the reverse strand, counting down.
TTGAATATTAAATAATGAATACACAGACAACTTATGCGGATAAATCACTTCTTACCATTTTTACTCTGATCTGTAAATCTGATCTTCAACAAATTGTTCTGCAATTCTTCTCTTCCTCAATAGGTCTGCTCTGCATCACATTCTTCTGTCATTCTACTCTTCTTCTGCTCTGCCTGTCCTTCTGCCTTGTTTCTGCTTTACATTTCATTTCATTCTGTACATCTATCGAAATTTCATGCTCAACATCTTCTCGTTTCTCCTTTCTTACTGTTTCGTTCTTTTTCCATCCAGAACTGCTAACCCAATTCAGTCTATCTCATTTTCTTTTATACACCCTGCCTTGACAATACCACTTCCCCTTCCAATAGGCAATACAAGGACATCTGTCTTGGCAACTGAAACACTAACCGATTTGTCATTATCAGTCTGTTTCTCTTAACGGATTCATAACTGAAGCGTTAATGTGTGAGAAAGAACAGCAGCCCTCCGATCACTTTCAAACCTTATCCGTACCGTTGGATAATCTTTATTATTCTTGCCCTTTAAATCGGGTTTCGGCATTTCGTCATTTCTTTGCCCAAGTCTCGACACTTTCACATCGCGATTTCCGAACCTCCGAAATGAACTTTATTCTTGACTCCTTCTCTTCCCGTGACCAAGGGCTGTGACCAAGGTTTTATGTGGAAGGCGCTTTCGCGATTTCGCATATCGCGAAATCGGAAGTCTTGATGTTCAGAATTCTTGTCCATACCAAAACCTGATCCCCGAAATTCCGTATAGAAAACGGTTCAACGATCCAGATTCTATTTAGATCTGACGGTTGTTAGTACGTCGGGAATTCACTCATCGCGAAATCGAAATCCTTGTTGCACTTGTTTCTTTTCCTTTTGGAGTCGCGATTCACGAAACTCCGACATAGAGTTAGATCAACGGTCCAGGTGCGATCTTGACTCGATGGTTGCGATTGAATCGCAATATCGCGTTTCGCGATTTCGGCATTTCTGTTGCAGTGGAGTTTGATCAACGGTCCGAGTTTGATCTTGGCTCAACGGTTGCGATTGAATCGCAATATCGCGTTTCGCGATTTCGGAGTTCTGTTTATCAATTGATTTTGACATTGCAAAGTGCCGATTCCCGAAACTCCGACAAGGACTAGATTCTACGGTTCAGATTCATTCTGGATTCAACGGCTGCGATTAAATCATGATCTTGTTGCCACGGGATTCTTGTCTGATACAAACTTGCCATCAATGGCAACCATTCGCTGTCTGTTCAATATGTGCCAACAATCTCCCCCTTTGGCATTGATGGCAACACGAGCACCCATATGTTTTCGGACTCGACTCTGCTCTGTATTCGGACTCGAATCTGCTCTCGAACTCCTCCGACTCTGTTCTGTATTCGAACTCGACTCTGCTCTCGAACTCCTTTGCATCTGCTCTCGAACTCCTCTGCATTCGTGCTCGATTCTGTTCCCGAAACATATTCGAACTCGACTCCTTTCTCCCCCTTTGACATCAATGTCAAAGAAGAGACATTCTTCCACTGATCTTGTTGCAAAACATACTCCCCCTGTCGTCTATAAGCATCTTAGGAAGACATCAGATATTCAATAAGCACTCCCCCTGACCACGTGCACATATTAGTCATAAGAGATTATAACTCCCAAC
>JASDQU010736780.1:252768-267350 GCA_032191745.1 Picea mariana | reverse complement strand
TGCTCTGCCTGTCCTTCTGCCTTGTTTCTGCTTTACATTTCATTTCATTCTGTACATCTATCGAAATTTCATGCTCAACATCTTCTCGTTTCTCGTTTCTTACTGTTTCGTTCTTTTTCCATCCATAACTGCTAACCCAATTCAGTCTATCTCATTTTCTTTTATACACCCTGCCTTGACGATACCACTTCCCCTTCCAATAGGCAATACAAGGACATCTGTCTTGGCAACTGAAACGCTAACCGATTTGTCATTATCAGTCTGTTTCTCTTAACGGATTCATAACTGAAGCGTTAATGTGTGAGAAAGAACAGCAGCCCTCCAATCACTTTCAAACCTTATCCGCACCGTTGGATAATCTTTATTATTCTTGCCCTTTAAAGCGGGTTTCGGCATTTCGTCATTTCTTTGCCCAAGTCTCGACACTTTCACATCGCGATTTCCGAACCTCCGAAATGAACTTTATTCTTGACTCCTTCTCTTCCCGTGACCAAGGGCTGTGACCAAGGTTTTATGTGGAAGGCGCTTTCGCGATTTCGCATATCGCGAATTCGGAAGTCTTGATGTTCAGAATTCTTGTCCATACCAAAACCCGATCCCCGAAATTCCGTATAGAAAACGGTTCAACGATCCAGATTCTATTTAGATCTGACGGTTGCTATTACATCGGGAATTCACTCATCGCGAAATCGAAATCCTTGTTTCTTTTCCTTTTGGAGTCGCGATTCGCGAAACTCCGACACGGAGTTAGATCAACGGTCCAGGTGCGATCTTGACTCGACGGTTGCGATTGAATCGCAATATCGTGTTTCGCGATTTCGGCATTTCTGTTGCAGTGGAGTTTGATCAATGGTCCGAGTTTGATCTTGGCTCAACGGTTGCGATTGAATCGCAATATCGCGTTTCGCGATTTCGGAGTTCCGTTTATCAATTGATTTTGACATTGCAAAGTGCCGATTCTCGAAACTCCGACAAGGACTAGATTCTACGGTTCAGATTCATTCTGGATTCAACGGCTGCGATTAAATCATGATCTTGTTGCCACGGGATTCCTGTTTGATACAAACTTGCCATCAATGGCAACCATTCGCTGTCTGTTCAATATGTGCCAACACAACATTCCTCCCAACTCATCAAAGGAGAGACCAACTACTTTATCCAACACTGTCAATGTCGTTGCAAATGACTGAAATGCTTGAGTTAAATCATCAATAGTTAGGCCCTAGGGTTACAAGATCAGTCTCCTCAAGCTCATCCCCAACAACTATAATTGATCTCATACATCTTGAATTCTTTTGTATTTTGTGACACTTTTGCCTTCAGACATCTGTAGTCCATACAGTTGGTTTCGTAAATACAGTACCCGTGACTAGTTTGGTGTCTCGTATAGGTTCTTTGGGCTCTCCCAAATCTTCTGGGCATTATTTGCACTTCTGATCTGTGGGATAATGTGGGCTGCAACAGACAATTCTAGAATGTACACTGCATCTTTGTTTTGCAACTCATACTTATCCAATTCTGCTTTAGCTGTTGGAGGCCTTCAACCAACTTCATAGCTTCTATTCATCAACAGGTTCCTGATCGTGTGCCTCCAAAATTTAAATATCACACTTCTTGCCATTCAACTTGATTCCAGACGAGGATGCCATCTCCTCTGGCTCCCCTTGTACTTTTCTTTACAGGTGGCTTTTCTGCGACTAAACATCAGTTATACTGGTATCTTACTTAACCAGTATTTCAGGCTTCAATCAAGATCTCTGCCTCACGTGCTCCAATCTGACCAACACCTTCCTAGAGCTGCAACCTTTGGCTCTGAGCTCATCAACAATCTTCCAAAAATGAAACCATCGGTTCTGATACAATATTAGAAATTTTGGGGTTAGATATCAAAGGATTCTGACACCACATTAGAGTATTTCTTGTAGTAGAGAATTTTTAAACTTATTTGTTCTGTTTCCATTAGAGAACACCGATACCATTCATACATATGAACCCAAATACAGTGGAACAAGAACAACAACTTGCATTAATCTAACAATGAAGATTACAGCATAGTACGACATCGTGAAGCTTTGATGTACAGCACTAAGGACCCTCAATGGATTTGTGGCTTGTAGCCAACTAGGAAGCTTCAGCTCTAAGGTCCCTATCACAACATGTACAGCTCGCATGCCCCTCTAAACATTCATGGACCAAAGGCCCTTAATACACACTCCGATACACTGTCAAATCTCAGATCATCTCATTCGCCTTAATATGTTTTATTGACTATTTAGTTAGCTCTTCCTCTGCTTTTAGTAGAGTAGTGATAGGAGTTGCTTTCTGATTCCCACTGTGAATTCCCATTCACTGTACTTTTGAGTCCCATTGTCCAACTCTGTGGTCACTTGTTAGACACAAATACAATTATTTTACCTTATGTTATCTTGCAGGGCTTACAAATTTATAGACACAACTCTAGGGTTTGATCATTGTCTGCAAAATGTAACTTATGTAGTCGTCTGCCTCTCAGAAGAGAGATGCATTTGCTTGGTAGAACTGTTGAAATCAACTTTAACTGTTTCAAATTGTTGTCCTTCATTGGGAAATATCTCTTTGCAAAACCTCTGGGAAAATGATACCAAACATCTCTAGGCCATTCTCAAGCTTTGTTAACTAACAAGGCTAAAATTGTTTCAAAGAATGGATTTCTGAAATAATTAGGTTGTCTAAATATAAATGAGACTGGATAAAAGCCTAGACAACCTAAGAATTGGAAATAATAGTTGATCTAATCTAAACCCAAACATATATTTTATCTATTTTCTTAACATATTTTTTGTACCCATTTTGTAAGAGCATATGGAAAATACATATCTAAGTTGGGGTAAATTTTGATATTCTAAAGAATCTGTGCAGCTATGCTTTACTATAGAGTCTAGACTAAAGCAATTGGATTGCACATCGATTTCATTCCTCACCAAACAAATTTTATTAATTCCACTTCAACAGGCTTAAAAAAATATTGAACCAATTTACTTTGTCAAGAGAGATGCCGGCATTCTCTGTAATACTGGAATTATTCTTATGGCAAATATATGCAAACAGGTTGGTATTAGTTGATAGCCCAATATGCAAGGTAATCATAAAAATAAAATGCTGATTATAGATCCAGAGTATAGAAATATATTCACATTACTGTTATGCTCAAGCTAGCCAATTCAAAGAACATAATGATGTGATCTAAATGGCACAAAATTTGAGTTAATAATCTCACCATTTGGACTCCCATTTGGATTCTGTCCATGAACTTAATAAAGACTGAGAACTCATACGATGCTATAGGTTATAGCTATTCAGGTGTCCAAAGTAGAAGCTTAGAGATTTCATTTGAACTGGTCTCACAAAAATCCCAAAGATTTGGCAAACTAGCATGCTATCTTGGGATTGTTCTTTGAAATTTGTGAGCAGCTGGTGAATACCTCTCGGGCCACTGTGAAAATTTGGATGCCTAATAAGCATGGAGTTATGTTTGAACCTGAGATTCACCAGTTTAAAATAAGAAAAAATGTTCCTTTGGAAGGCTAATAATCTCACTGGCACTCTTGGGATCTTATGGGATGCTTTTGGTGAAGTTAGTTCAAATACTATTGAAATTTGAACCCTTGATTTGCATTGTTCCTCCCATTCTTAGCAGCAAGAAACTCCATTGCTTTTAACTGCCAGTTTAGATAAAATGTGTGCTCGATTCTTCTTAAGCTGATGTAACAAGTCCATTGAACAGTTTTGCAATCATATACGCCTGGTATTTTCATGTCATTGAAACATAGTACATACTTATTTGCATTTTGGAACACTGTTATGAAATGAAATGAAATTATATTAATGTCCACTGATGACCAAAATAGGTCAATGGGACTGGAGAGTGCAGCATATCAAAATGGTAGTAAGGGGAGTGCAAAATGCATCTCCCAAGAGTACAATAGAAAAATCTAAAGCTAAAGGAACAAGAAGAAAGCCCCACACATTGTAGGGAGTCAGCTATAAAATGCAATATGAAAGGAATGAAATAGGCTGTAACTAAGAAGAAGGGTCAGTTGCTATCATCCTGAAAGCCATGAATGGCAATTTCCACTCAAGACCCCGTCTGATAATGTCTCCTGGAGAATGGGCTAGACTGATTGGCCCCTGGGGAGTGATTTGCAGTAGCCTCTTAATGTTTCCAGTAGGGTCGAGAGTGGAAACTTGAGCTGAGGGTTATCGAAACTTCACTACTACTGATGGGCCCCTGGGGAATGATTGCCATGGCCTCTTAATGTTCCAAGTAGGGTCGAGAGTGGAAACTGGAGCTGAGGGTTATGGAAACTTCACTACTTGTTTTCCTTGTAGTAACAGTTTGATGCATGTCTTACTGTAAATTTCCTACTTTTCAAAGCAACTTTGTAGCTTGGCATGACAATGTACTCTGTGTATTGCCTTCATGACATGATATTAGCATTTCGATTCCTTTTGTGTGCACACTTGAGTTTGTTTGTTGGCTTGTGTGTTTAAATATTATGTTCTTTTGTCCAGGGGAAGTATTTGGCAAATGAAGCTATTGTACAAACATATCCAGAAGAGCATCTAGACCATTTGGTAGAGAATGGTAACCTCCAAAGAGGACAGATGGTTGACAAGCTCCTGAATCATCTAGAACATGTGTTGGATGAATGTACTGGGGAACTTGAACTCCTTAAAGAAGGATTTGAAGAACATTCTTATGCTTTTAACCAGGAGGCCATAGTCCTGTCACAACTGTCAGAGAGTACCAGAAGAGGTGTTTTGACTGTGGTGGAATATTTGGAGTCTGTAAAGCTAAATGTTTCCAATCTCGAAGCTCATAATAAACACAGAGACAATGAGATTTTTATGTTTCGTGACAACATTACTGTTTTACTTAATGTGTGCAATAATGCTATGGAACAACTGCAGAATTGGAAAGTGCATGTCAGCTCAGAAAACTTGAGTTTTAGTGAGGAAGTAACAACAACCTTTAATAGAGCTTTTTCAGCACCAGAAAACACTTTTGCTTTGCAATCCACAGGGCAAGTGGATTTTACTGTCACAGCTAAATGCATGAAGACAGCTGAAGACTTACTGTTGACTATCAGAGATGCTGTGAATGCAGCAAATGAGAAATTTCAGCAAGGAGAATCAAGGGAGGCTGAAAACTTAAGGGTGTGCGGGGAGCTAGAGAGTAAATTAATGAAGGCTGAAGCTGTTACAATCGATATTGCAAGAGAGAGTGATGTTGACAAAGGAAAAATTTCTGAGCTGGAAAGTCACATTGAATCTTTGGAACTGAGTGTAGATCAGCTCAAAACACGTGAGGCATCTCTTAATGCAATGCAAGAAGAGATCACATCACTACATGCTGCATTATCAACCAAAAACCAAGGTAACTGTATGTATATTTACTTGTTCTCTTTAAGATGTATTGTTTCATAGGTATTGCGAATTGCTATGCTTCACCTATTATTTACTAACACTATCTTGATACTGTAGCACTGGAAAACCTTTATAGGAAGTTGGAGGAAATGGAAAATGATACCTACCAGAAACAGACAGCATTGGAGAGTTTGGAATCTTCTCATCAGAAGGCTGTGGCTGAATTCGCAGACACTGTCAGGAGATATGAGGAATTGCGTCAGCTATCGGAGGGGCTCATTGCAGAGGTAGAAAGTCTGAATTTGCAGTTGGAAAGTCGTGAGGATGAGATCTCACGCTTAAGGGAAGAGGCCAAAAAATCAATGTCTGATGTTCCAGTCCTGCTGGAGAACACTGACAAGAAAAACCGTGAGATATTGGACCTGCAGATGGGATTGGAGAGCATTATTACAAAGTTAGGAGGAAATGATATGCTTCTGGAAGTAAATGAAGGTGACAGAACACATGCAATTTTGGGCACATTAGAGAAAAGGATTGCTTTTCTTATGTCTGAATCAAATAGTTTCAGAGTAGATGCACAAAGCAAGGATGTCTTGTTACTGAACACTCAAAACCTTGTGGAAGAGTTATCATCCAAGTTAGAATTGCTTGAGACTTCTCTTCATGATAAGCAAACTCGTTTTGAAAATTTTCAAACAGAAGAGCATCTAAAATCAGGAGAAATTGCAGCAGAAGTGTCTGAAATTGAAGAATTGGTAAGCGGCTTCCTGATCATCTTTGTTATTTATTTATTTATATTAAAATGGATCAAAATCAAACCTGCAGGTTGATGCACAGCCGTGCAAAACCCCCCTTGTATATCATTCAAAATGAACATCCTAGTTGCTACGGAGAGAACACCTTTCTCCTACTTCAGTGAGAAACAGATAGATTGGAACTATAATAGACAAAATCACAAAATACCTTAACAAATGCAGATGCACTATTCTTAGAGAATCTAGTCCAGAGGAATTGAATCGGATCTGTTTTATTTAAGTCTTTCTGATGTCTGAACAGTGGCTTAGCTTCATGTCCCATCTTTACAATCAATGGATCTGAGGGCCCAGAATCCAACTTCTTGTTGAGATCCTCCTCTACGGCCTCACATTTGTTCTCACTAGATTCAAGGTTCTGAATGATAGAGTAGTCTTCAATATCTCCATTTTTACTTCAGTTCCGGCACAAGACATCTCCTCTCCAACTATTTTTTCTCAAGGCAAGACAAAACTGGCTTGCCAATGGTATTTTGACTCCCAACAATGGGTTCTGGACCTGGTGATATCCCCCCAAAAATTGTTCATGCAAAAGAGAATGTCTCTATATGATAACTTCCCTGTAATTTGCGATGACAAGTGACACTAGAATTGGTATAAAGCGCAGTTACACAGCTGTGCTTGATACAAAGGAGATTACTTAGTTGAGAATGCATGGGTCTCCAGCGTTTCAAAATCCGTGTCATCAGAAAAGGAATCTTCACGCTTCATTGGCACCCCACCTGTAAGGAAAACAAAGTCTGATGCTAAATTCAGAAGGATTGCCATGAAATACAATGTTTGAGAACGTCTCAAGTGAAAGAAATCAGTCATCATGATCTAATCTAAAAGGATCACTGAAAATCTTCTATAGAAATTAAATTCTTACCTTCCTTAAGATTAACATCCTCCTTGGCCAAGGAATCAGCTCTACAATTCCACCTTAGGATATGGAAAAATTAATTTCTACAAAATTATTCAAGTCTTACAAGGACCTCCCCAACTCTAAAAGGAAAGATTCTCCAGGATAGGATTTAAGACACGTGGGATCTATTACACACACAGAGAGAGAGAGAGAGAGAGAGAGAGAGAGAGAGAGGCTCTCCCTTTTTACACATTCATTCTGCTGTGACTCAAGGCCAAATAACAAAGGGGCTGATTCCACAAAGCCAAATAATCAGGGGGCTGATTCTGGAAGAAATTGAAATAGGATTAAATTTTTAAATATTATAACAGAAACATCAAAAACCTAAATGAAGGGGAGAGAAGGCATCGATAAGATGACCATGGCTGCCACTATAGGAAGAAAGGATGGCCTCTAATGCTTTCATTGGCCAGTGTGTGTAATTGTTAGTGAGTGTGTAAGGCCTGTCTAGGGCATGTTCTTGTTGGAAGAATCTGCTTTGAGGGCCATGTAGAAATTTCTGCACTCTCGACTTCCAATGCAAAACCTAAATTTCACCTCTTTGACTAGTGGTTTCCTAGATCTCAACCCTGTGAATTTTCAACCTTAGGGCTGTTATGAAAAAGAGTATAAAACAGCAGTGGAAAGAGTACAATATTTCACTTTCTAACAGCTCAAACTTCTAAGCAATCCAAGGAGAAAATATACCAAACAACCTGGATAAGTTTCAACCCTACAGGGCAACTTATCCCACATAAACCAGATCTGAAAATTCATTTTTATAGCAGTTATAACAGCAGTAAAACAGCAGGTATAGCAGCAGCAAAACTGCCCTTAGATTCTTCAATGATGATTTTAAATCAGTTAACAATTGTCTTTTACTAAATTACTTATGTTAAATCTTCAAGCCATATATAGCTGTAAATAACAATACATGAAGAACATATATAGCTGAAAATCAAATCTGGAAAATGCACAAGTTTTGGACAGCTGAAATCTTCATTAATATGCTCAAGATGAAGTACATGTACATACCATAGCCTTTATCTCAAGGAGAGTACAAGTTTACTAGCTTTTCAAAACCCTAGCCAGGGAAAACATGAAAACCCTAGCTTCACCAAGGAACTCCAACATGCAAGAATCACTCCACAACACATCCTCCAAGGCAAGACGTCCTCTTTTGTTCTTCTTTTCCACCAAAGATACTTGGGAATTTTATCATGAAACTCTAATCTCAAACTGCCAAGTGATAAACCCTAACCCTAGACTTCCAAGATGCTCCAAGATACCCCAAGAAGACCAATAAACCCTAGCAACTCTCTTGGTGAGAGATCAAGTACAAGTGAAGAGCCAAGAGAGAGAAAGAAGAGATCGTATGCTACACAAGAGAAAACCCTAGTCACAAGATCAAACTCCAAATGAAGATGTCTCCTCTAGAGTTTACAACTCCACCTAGGGTTCATGAGGAAACCCTATTGACTTCCTCCGAGAAGGGAAGTACAAAGAGAAGAGATACAATGATGCGATGTGATGTTGTAAAATGGACTATCTCCTTCCTCTATTTATATGAGAGGTAAGGGAGACCAACGATACAATGTGAGCTTAAGCCCTTACAAGCAACCTACAATGAGCACTTGTAGGCCAACACAAGTGAAGCACTCTACTCCGAAGTACACATGTCATGCTCCAAGGTGATGTTGTAGACAATAATGGCTCCAAAATGATGTAGCTACAAAAGGTAAGTTAACATCCCTCTGTCACAAGTTTCCACAGACTCCATTGATCTGCCTAAGCAATGTAGTCCAGTGGGTCAAATGCCCCCTGTAAGAACACTGTCATAGCCTAGGCATCCTCGGGCCAACTCTAAACCTCCAAATAAGGATCCAAGCAACTCCATTCTATCTAGGCCCTGATTCTCCTCCAAGATGCACAACTCTCCTCCTCCCAAGTAGGGAATTCTCCAAGCAAGCAAAGTCTCCATGTGGCCACAATGAAGGGCATCCACCAATCTGTCAAGAAAACCACAATGCCTAAGGGAAGAATACCAAGCCAGTACCTAACTGAGATCAAGCAATAATTGAGCAAGCTGTCTCCACCATGCAAATCCATCATGTACCATCTCCCATGCACCAATCCATCTTGGAGCTTCCAAGGGCTGAATATACACCATATACCCAAAAGCTCATGAAGCACCCCAAACATGGTGTAAGCACTTTCAAAGTAACCCGAAAAACTAACAGGCCGCTGCTTGTAATTAAGACTCCAATTTTTTTTCCCTTCAAAACACAAATTTTCTGCCCCATTTTGCACACCTCACAACTGCCTTGTTCATGGTTACAGTACCAGGGAACAATGTGTATTGTGAGGACTCAGGGAACAAACCCTTGCATTCAGAACTGCCATGAAGAAAGCAGGCAGTCAACTGCATGCTCTCCATTTTAGTGGTTTGCAAAAACCTTCTCAGCCTGCAGTCAAGGTTGACGTCATTTTCTACATGGACATTGTGCACATTTCCTGTAAGGAGCTCAATGCCCTACTGAGATAGTTGGAACTTGATCTCCTTGCAAACAAGCAGACACCTGAAAACACTATTCCCAGTTTCAAAGTACAAATGGTACAAACTGTAACTTGTTTAAAAATATCTCTTAAATATGCCCCACGAGTTTCAACCACAGACTTGGCAAGATTATGCAAACTTTCTGATTCTTGGCAAGTCTGGGCAAGTATAGTTTGTCCAAAACTCAGTGAAGTTTGACCAGAGTTTTGCCTTGCATCACAAAACTGGCCAGCCAAGTTAATTCAGTGAGTCTATTGAGTCCTCTTTCACTATTTGTATAACATAGGGCACAAGACTTTAATGCCTTGAAATTCATTATCAAACAACCAATTGATTTGTGCAAAAATATTCAATTCTCCCTCCTAGCTCAAATTTTCGAGTACCATTACATATTGCAAATTTGGTTATTTGTACAAATATATGACTGATCATAGTGGAAACAATAAACTTATACATGGTTACACACTATTTTCCGCTAACCAGGTTCCATGCGAATAGCCACTGTGACCCATAAGGTCTCACAACGTTGTCCAATACAGTATGTCAGCCTAGGGTATTTCCTTTATGCCTTCATTATGAGAAAATGAACATCTATATCCAATGAGTCCATGCAAAACATAACCTAGTTATAAGTTGTCATAAACTTTCATAGATTTCACAAAACAGAAACAAAACTAATCAAAATGCTATAATACAATTATTTACCATGAAAAGTATCGTAACAGGTCCATGACAACACCCAACTGAAAAATATATTACTAAGCTCAAATGGTGCAATTGTTGGATCAAGCTCATTGAAATACCATCTCGAATCACCCAAATACCTCTCCAAAGCAGGTCACTCCCCTCTTAGACTAGGTTTTGACTCTCTGCTGCTAGGCAACCAAAATGGGGCCAAAATTCCCTTCAAGATGCCAAACTCCAATCTGAAATGAGGTTGGTTGCCTTCTAAGATGTCATTGTAGTTGAGAGAGTACTCTGGGGACAAAGTCCTACTTATTTTTGATTTTTTTAAATTAGACCTAGTTGTTATACCTGGAAGACAAATTCTCATGCCAGAATGCCATCAATCCTCCTTGGACTAGGTTGCTACAATTGGAATATGCAGATAAATCTAGGGACAAAACCCATCTTGTGGATTTCAAAGTTTCTCCTTAAAGTAGCTCATTGTTCACAGGGGAATAAAAATGAGGTCCACATCCTTGCTGAATGCCAAAGTCCACCCTTGCTCGACGTTGTTGCTTGCTTAGGCTGCTTTTTCATAAGAGGGTCTCAGAGAAATCCCATAAAATCAGTATAATTAACACACTACAAACAGTAGAAGATAAATCTGAGTACAAATGGATGTATTTTAGTTGTCTATAATATATATGCATCTTCTCTTATGCCTTGGTTAGGACTCAGGGGTTATTTAACATGACACATTTAGGGGGCTTGATTGATGTATTAGATCATTCTTTAGATCCCTGTTTCATCAGAAACCGGTGGGAGACCTTGTTATCTTTAAAAACTCTTATGTTGCCAATTGATGTTGGACGCATATCATACTGACTTTGGATCTCTGCACTTTGGTATTTGCAAGTTGCAACTCTGGCATCTCTGTTGCAAGAAATTGTTGTTTTCTGTGGAGACTGCCACATGGTTGGAGACAAATCCTATAACAATTTGCTGATTTACCTTATGAGGTTCATTTGTCTTGTATGGTTAATAGGGAAACCGAGTTAATAAATAAATAGAGATTACACGGACAGTGATTTAGCTTTATGTGGGAAATTATTGGGGCTGTTATGCTAAAGCCTAACAACAACCTTAGAAGCAATCTTGAGGCCAACATCAACCTCTAACCATGAACTCCGAAGTGATTTTGAATTTAGCATCAAAATGATTGGAAAGTTCAAGAACTTTCATTGCTTTTTATTCAAAGGAACAGCTATTGCTTATGTTAATTGAAACTCTTAGTCAAATTCCTGGGATTGATCATACAAGGATCTGTGTATTATGTATATGACATGAGTGCACAAAAAACCAAAATTTTGAAATTTCTAATTGCATGGCTTTTCTAAAAGTTATCTTTTTTTTTTGAAATTTCTAGTGGCATGCTTTCTCTTGAAAATTTATGTGACTACTGGTGATGGCCATACCTAGGGAGTTACACTCCACAATCAAGGGGCTTTATCCATTCTGCACTGTGTTAAAATACACGTGGGAAGAAAATAAGACTTCTTATAAATCTAAATGAAATTGCATAAATATGAACAGTCAGATCACAATTTGGTGTGTTGTGGCATTTCCTTTGTATAACACTATGCATGTGCCATTTATCGATTTCTTAGTCTTATTTTGCTCTAATATATTGACATAGATTATATTCTTGGTCTCTTTTCAAGGATAAAGTACCCTCTTATTATAATTGCACCAGTTATACCATTCCAACCATCTCCCCTGGATGCTAGGTTGTGGAGCTTTGATTATATCTCCAGTAGTGTTTGTGAAAATTCCAGGTCCTATCAGCTTGCCTTCTTGGTCTGTCTTTGACCAAAGCAAGACTCTAAGTTTTCACTGTCAGGTAAAGTATTTTCTGCTGTTTTATAACAGCCAACAGTCCAAAAGTATTTTGCTGATTTGCTACGGTTATGTTTTCGATTTTGGGTGCTCTAGCATGTCGTTTTCGTCACCAGAAATTAGTACATGCATCTCAAAATAAACATAACACACCTAAACATCGTTTATTGCTGAATATGAACAGATCTAAAAAACTAAATCATGCATTTGTAGACACATGTATTTTTGGTCAAAATGACCCTGGATAAAACCCCCCCGGGGAAAATCAGTTTGGAATATGTGTGTATATATGAGGAAAGTAGAAGAAGGGTTATAGTAAATACAATATATGAAAGAACCTGATACAATAGCAACTCCAATTGAGCTGATATACAAGCTCTAAATCAACAGATGCGCCCTAGAATGGTGTGCCCCTCATGCAAACTGCCAGAACCACTGAATCTGCTCCAACTGCCAACTGTGAGCTCAGATATGAAAACCCCTCCACAGGAATGAAGCTCTAGTAGATGGCCTCCCTCTGAAACTGATCTCACTGCAATCTGATGGCTAGATATCCCACCAGGTACAAATCAACCTCCACAGCTAATGCGCCCCTCTCAGAAGTAGAATAGCTCCAGTAAATAATCAAGGCAAGTAGCTCCAAGCCTCCATGAATGAAAGCAAGCGACCTCCCTCAAGCATCCTCACAAAACTGACCTCATCTCCATCCTCCAAGAGCTCCTCTCTCAACAAGCAAAAGACCAAATGAAGAATGCATCCTCCTTCACCCTTTGCGCCCCTCTTTGATATCAATTAGGAAATCTAAAATATGAAGGGTTGAGGTCATCTCATCTCCCATCTAATCGATGGTTGAGATCTTCACATTCATATTTAAGTCAATAACCCACTTTGGGTTAAGTTTCTAAGTCCACTTATGTCTCTAATTCACCCCTTTGAATTAATAATCACTTTTAGGCCAAAAGTGACTAAATTTCACTTTAACCAAAGTCAAAGTGAAATTTAGACAAAAGTACAAGGTACAAAGTGTAATGTCCTTCCCTCATGTGCTAAGGTGGTAATAAGCACATGGGGATCACATCCCAAGGTACAAAACTCAGCACTCCCTCTTACCGAGGAAGGTGTTTCTCACCAAGCCCATCTTGTCTCTGAAATAGACATGCTTGCCCCGTGGCAGGGCCTTGGTGAGAATATCTGCTACCTGGTCATCTGTAGATATATACTGCAACTGAACTGCCCCTCTCTGAACCCAGTCCCGAATGAAGTGGTACCGGATCTCAATATGCTTCGACCGGTCATGAAACACTGGATTCTCAGAGAGTTTTATGCAACTCTGATTATCACAGTGAATGACAGTCGGAGACATCTCCTGACCGAATAAACCAACCAGCATCTTGCGAAGCCAAATGGCCTCGCAATTGGCCTCGCAACTGGCCTGACTGGTTGCCATATACTCTGCCTCGGCCGAACTCTAAGCAACTGACTTCTGCTTCCGGCTGAACCAGGAAACAAGTCCTGACCCCAAACTGACGCAGCACCTTGAAGTACTTTTCCTGTTAGCAGCACATCCTGCCCAGTCTGAATCTGTGTAGCCAACCAAACTGACTCCATCTCCCCTGACATAGTCTAGGCCATAGTCCACTGTCCCAACAACATATCTCAAGACGTGTTTTGCCCCAACCATGTGAACACTTCTCGGCTCAACCATGTACTGGCTGAGTGTGTTCATGACAAAACATATATCTGGTCTGGTGTTAACCAGATACATAAGTGAACCGATCAACTGCCTGTATACTGTGGCATCCACCAACTGGCTATCTGAAGCACTAAGCTTCTTCCAGTTGGTGATTATAGGTGTAGACATGGGTCTGCAGTCCTCCATCTGAAATCTGCTCAAAATATCTGCTGCATACTTCCCCTGCCCGAGAAATATGTGACCCTCCTCCTGCCATACCTCCATACCCAGAAAGTAGTGCATCAATCCGATATCACTAATCTCAAACTCTGATGCAAGTCCCAGCATGCACTCGGCTATGAGATCCTCGGCTCCAGTAATGAATAAATCATCCACATACAAAATGAGAATGAGCGTGTCCTCACCCCTAATGATGAAATAGAGGTTCGGATCAACATCGCTCTTCTCGAAGCCCATCTGAAGCAAATAAGTATCAATCCGTGAATACCAAGCTCGGGGAGCTTGCTTTAGACCATATAGTGCCTTCCTCAGAAGACACACGTGAGTCTCCCTGTCACTCACCTCAAACCCCTGTGGCTTCTCTATGTACACCTCCTCCTCAATAAAGCCATTCAGAAATGCGGTTTTCACATCCATCTGGTGAATGTGCCAACCCATCTCTGCTGCTAT
>JASDQU010736780.1:231486-247199 GCA_032191745.1 Picea mariana | reverse complement strand
CAAGGGCACCCAATCACTGAAACAACAACCATAACACATCAGCAAAACAAAACTACAGTTGGCTGTCATAAAACAGCAGAAAACAAATTTATAACAGCAGAGAAACTTAGTGTCTTAGCTTGGTCAAAGACAGACCAAGAAGACTGCTGATAGGACCTGGATTTTCTACATTAACCAGATACATCAGTGATCCAATCAATTGTCTATACAAGTGTGGATTAATCTCTCTCGAATCAGCATCACTCATCTTCTTCAAATCCATCACCATTGGTGTAGGCATGGATTTGCATTTTGTGATACCGAACTTTTTCAATATCTCCACAGTATATTTTCCTTGTCTCAGGAAAATTTTGTCTGTCCTCTGCCATACTTCTAGTCCCAAGAAGTAATGCATCAAGCCTAAATCCTTCATCTCAAATTTAGTTGTCAAGGCTTGTTTGCATTCAGCAATGAGTCTCTTTGAACCGGTGAAGAAAAGGTCGTCCACATATAAGACCAAGATCAAGCACTCATTGCCATCAATGTGATAATATAGGTTTGGATCAGTAGCACTTTTGTTGAAGCCCAAACTCATCAGGAATCCATCCATTTTCTCGTACCAAGCACCTAGTGCTTGCTTTAGTCCATACATGGCTTTCTTCAACCTGCACACATGAGATCTTCCATTGTGTATAACGAATCCTTCTGACTGCTTGATATAAACTTCTTCCTCAATTTCACCATTGAGAAAGGCTGTCTTTACATCCATCTAATGTAGCTTCCAACCCATGGAAGTGGCTAGTGCAATGATAGAACGGATGGAAGTGTATCGGGCTACTGGAGCAAATGTCTCATCGTAGTCAACTCCCTCTACTTGTGAGAACCCTCTGGCTACAAATCTCTACTTGTATTTCTTGATGCTACCATCAACTGCATGTTTGATTTTATAAATCCATTTGAAAGTTGTGAAAATTCCAGGTCCTATCAGCTTGCCTTCTTGGTCTGTCTTTGACCAAAGAAAGGCTCTAAGTTTCAACTGTAAGTTAATTTATTTTCTGTTGTTTTATAACAGCCAACAGTCCAAAATTATTTTGTTGATTTGTTACGATTATGTTCTCGATTTTGGGTGCTCTAGCATGTCGTTTTCGTCACCAGAAATTAGTACATGCATCTCAAAATAAACATAACACACCTAAACATCGTTTATTGTTGAATATGAACAGATCTAAGAAACTAAATCATGCATTTGTAGACACAGGTTTTTTTATCAACATGACCCTAGATAAAACCCCTCGAGGAAAACCAGTTTGGAATATGTGTGTATATATGAGGAAAGAAGAAGAAGGGTTACAGTAAACACAATATATGAAAAAACCTGATACAATAACAACTCCAACTGAGTTGATATACAAGCTCTAAATCAACAGATGCGCCCCAGAATGGTGCGCCCCTCATGCAAACTACCAAAACCACTAAATCTGCTCCAACTGCCAACTGTGAGCTCAGATCTGAAAACCCCTCCACGGGAATGAAGCTCTAGTAGATGGCCTCCCTCTGAAACTGATCTCACTGCAATCTGATGGCTAGATATCCCACCAGGTACGAATCAACCTCCACAGCGAATGCGCCCCTCTCAGAAGTAGAATAGCTCCAGTAAATAATCAAGGCAAGTAGCTCCAAGCCTCCATGAATGAAAGCAAGCGACCTCCCTCAAGCATCCTCACAAAACTGACCTCATCTCCATCATCCAAGAGCTCCTCTATCAACAAGCAAAAGACCAAATGAAGAATGCGCCCTCCTTCACCCTTTGCGCCCCTCTTTGACTCTCAAAAGGAAACCTAAAATATGAAGGGTTGAGATCATCTCATATCCCATCTAATCGATGGTTGAGATCTCCCCATTCATATTTAAGTCAATAACTCACTTTGGGTTAAGTTTCCTAAGTCAACTTTATGTCTCTAATTCGCCCCTTTGTGAATTAATAGTCATTTTAGGCCAAAATGATTAAATTTCACTTTAACCAAGGTACAAAGTGTAATGTCCTTCCCTCGTGTGCTACGGAGGTCATAAGCACATGGGGAACACCTCCCAAGGTACAAAACTCAACAAAAGTCACTACAGACTTTTCCTCTGGTCTCGAAACAATATCCCATACATCAGTTTTTAATATAGACTGGTATTCTTCTGTCATGGCATCTTGCCATACTAGTTCACCTGAAGCTTCTCCATGACAAGAAAACTCGGAGTCAATGATGTGACTCATGGTTGAAAGGTAGCTTGAGAATCTCTTTGGTCTCTTGCTCTCTCTGGTTGTCCCTTGAGGGGTTGTATGTCCCTCTGCTTACTGTAGAGTTTGTCGGGCCCAAGCTGGCCTTTTATGTCCTACTGCAATATCTTTGGGCATGTCAATTGGAGCAACTGGATCGGCTGCAACAACTGGATCAACTGGAGCAACTGGATCGGCTGCAACAACTAGAGCAACTGGATCAACCGGAATAATGTATGTCTCCCTCTGAACTGTTGAAGGGGGAGAAGGCATTGTCTCACTATCAATTTCCATCTGAGATTCTCTAGATCTTTGGAAAGCTATCTCTTCTTCAAAAGTAACATCTCTGCTTATTTCAATCTGTCTTTGACCAAGAATGTAGATCCGATATGCTTTTCAGGATTCATTGTATCCTACAAATGTGCCCTTTCTTCCTGAAGGGTCTAGCTTGGATCTCTTCTCTTTGGGTACACGAAAATATATTGGGCACCCAAATATCCTGAAGTGTCCAATCTCATGCTTCACTCCAGTGAAGGCTTCTTCTAGAGTAATGTTCTTCAAGATCTGATGAGGACTCTTGTTCTGAACACTGTTGTCATGCAAGCTTCTACCCATAGAGTCATAGGTAGACTCTGATCATGAATCATTGCTTTGGTCACCTCGATGATAGTTCTGTTTTTCTTCTCTGCAACCCCATTTTGCTGAGGGTTGTAAGGAACTATGAACTCCCTCTTGATCCCTGCTTCAATACAGAAATTGTTGAAATATTTGGAGGTGTATTCTCCTCCATTATCTGATATTAGTACCTTGATCTTTCTTCCGGTCTGGTTCTCAACCTGAGCTTTGAATTCTTGAAATTTTGCAAGGACTCCCCATCCTTATTCTTCAAGAAGTAAATCCAAGTTTTTCGAGAGTCATCATCTATGAAGAGTACATAGTACAAGTACCCATTCAGAGATGCAACAGTGATTGGCCCACACACATCTGAATGAATCAAGTCCAAGATTTCCTTGGATTTATTGTCACTGCTCAAGAAGGATCCTTTAACATTCTTGCCAAGAGCACAGCCTTTGCAAACACCTTTATGTTGAATCTGTATCTCTGGAAGACCTGTTACCATCTTCCCTAGAGCTGGGAGAGCTCTACAATGAATGTGAGCAAGTCTTCTATGCCATAGCTCACTCAAGTTGATAGTGTCATGTAGTAAGGCTTGGACTGATCCGATGGTTAATCTGTACAAGCTGTTTTCTCGAATACCAATTACCTTGGCAAAATTTATATGTGAGTCTTTGTGCCATCATCCATGCAAGAACTCTTCCTTCTGAAAAGGTGACCTTGTAGCCTTTGTCTTCCAAGGCAGAAATGGAGACGAGGTTACTCTTCATTCCAGGTATATATAGTACTTCTCTTAGTTGAAGCTGCATATTTGAATATAGCTAGAAGGTAGAAGTTCCAACCCCTTTCACATTATATCTGGCATCATCTCCAAGGACAACATGTAGTTGTGTCTCTTTCTCAACAAAATTTGTTAGGTGATCTCTAAAACCGGTCATGTGCCTGGAGGCACCACTAACAATTAACCAAGTATTATCATTGGTAGGGACCATACCTAAGAGTGCTGAGATGTTGATGTCTTCATCTCCTTGAAGTCTTGGCTTCCAGGAACAGAGTTTGCTTGATCTATCAAGCTTGTCTTCCATCATGATTATGTTCATCATAATTTTAGATTCTTCACAAACCCTTGTCAACTAGGCTAGAAAACCTAACGGCTAGGCTAGGCTAGGCTAGCACTTTTAGGTTTTGTTGGACTTATGACTGCCAACAATAAGCCTTTGAAAGATAGGAGAGCACTGGTGAGCTGAAGAGCTCCTTCAATGAGTTGCAGAAACCCTAATTCTGAAATTTCTGCAGAAATTAACGAAACCCTAGAAACCCTAGGGCCAAAAAGTCAAAATGCTTGGAAATGCAATCTGAAGCTTGTTGGAGTTGTGCTAGAGGAGGTCGTACACTCCTATACACTTTTTAGCCCCAACGTCCAAGTGGCAAGTGCTAAAACTCCTAAGAAAGGTAGGTCGTACGGATTTTCTGGAAACCCTAGGAGGGTCGTACGATTTTGCAGAAGAGAAAGGATGACTGAAATTTGCTTGTGCAATGGGTTCTTCAAGACCTATGCTCTGATACCATGTTGATTTTTCAATAAGCTAGGCTTAAGCATGAAGTTCATTCCATTTTTAGCACTTTAATTAAACCATAAACAATTTGTTGCAGCAACCAAGATCACAAGAAGAAACACCATGCACAAGTACACAAGAAGTATCTTGGGAAACCCTTCTCAACAAGGGAAGAAAACCCAGCCAATCCTTTGCTATATTCTTCAAGAGAAAGACCTCCACTACCATAAAGAACTAGCACACAAAAGGGTGCTTCTCAAACCCTACAAGACTAGCCCCCAAGAGAGGTGTGCAATTTTCCCAAGAAGAAGTGTTTGCTGAAATTTCCAAACTCACACTTGTGATATGATTCCTCAATGGGGAATTTACCTTTATTTATATTAGACCGATCCTGTCAACAGTAGTGTCTATTGGCACAACAGGGCCAACCTCAATAACTTATAATATAATTAATAATTACCATATTAATTATCTTTTACATTAATTATCTTTCACTTTATGGTGGGGCCAACCTGTACCCTTTACATCACAAATAGGGTTACAGGTAAGTCTGACTCTTTGAACAATATAGCAAGGGATCTCATACACCCACTAGTGCTCAACCACTAGGGGCACATCCATCTGTGCTCAGCCATAGGGATGTCCACATCTCTATCTCACTGCGTCTCACAAGAGAACCACACTCACTAGTGCTCAGCCACTAGGATCACGTTCACATGTGCTCAGCAACAGGCACGTCCAACTCAGCAGATCTTCTTTCTCACTGGGTTACACAGAAGAATCATCTGGAGTATCACATCATCTCAACTCTCTACACAGAGGAGGCCAATACATCGTTTCATCTCTGTCTCAGAACAATACTCCCAACTCATGGGCTTCCCTACACAGGGGCACACAACATTCCATCTCTGTCTCATAGAGGAACCACACACCCATCTCATGGGCTTCACCACCTCACACAGGGGCACAATGTTCCATCTTCATCTCAAAGAGGAACCACACACCCATCTCAGGGCACACCCAACTCATGGTCTCTCTCTCACGTCGTCTCACTCAGTCTGTGTCCTGGAGGATGTCTCACGCAGCTGTAATCATCAACAAACATGACAGGTCAGAAAGACATTCTTTCTAGCCTTACAGAAAAGGACTTCCCCCAGAAAGTTTCACTTAGACATGATTATCAGTACCCTATCAAAGGAATAGGAGAATCCACCTACAAACTTGATTCAGGAACTCCGATGAGAATGAAGGATGTACTTTATATACCAGGTTTGACAAAGAGCTTACTTTCTATCTCAGCTCTAGATAAGAAAGGTTTCAGAGTTGCATTCATAGATGGTGAAGTTCTTAAGTGGCCTAAAGGAAAAACTATAGAAGATGCAGTTGTTATTGGAACAGAAGAAGCTAGGTTGTACAAGTTAAAAGGTCACTCAGATGTAGCCTTGACTCACTCTACTGAAATTCCTTGTGAACTTTGGCATAGAAGACTAGCTCACATCAACTACAAAGCCTTACTATATGTAATCAAGGTAGTTACAAGTTTACCAGAACTAAAGGTTGATCATGAAGGTGTATGAAAGGGATGTGCACAAGCAAAGAACATAAAGAATCCTTTTCCAAAGAGAGACAGTAAAGCAGAAGGAATCTTGGAACTTGACCACTCAGATGTATGCGGTCCAATGTAATCAACCTCTCTAAGCAGGTATGTATACTGTGTATCTTTTATTGATGATTACTCTCGTAAAACTTGGGTTTATTTCTTGAAATCAAAAGATGAAGTACTTGGAAAGTTCAAGGAATTCAAAGCCTTGGTAGAAAACCTCTCCGAAAGGGAAATCAAGATACTCAAGTTAGACAATGGAGGAGAGTACACTTCAAATGAATTTGGAAGCTTTTGTAGAGATGTCGAGATTAAGAGGAAGCTCATCACTCCCTATAATCCTCAACAAAATGGTGTAGCAGAAAAAAAGGGGCTAGGAGAAAATGCTTTCCTAGCAAGGTGAAAAGACTTTTGGAGTAACCCCAAAAACTAACAAAGTGTGAGAATAAGCCCATGTTGAAAGACCCAGGCACTATGGAGACTCATACCAAAGAAACATCTCCATCCTGGAAAACGAAGGAGCCCACTTTATCTTAGCCAAGAAAGCTAGGTTATTCAAAAAAATTGTGGAGCATTCTCTGACTAAGGGCTTACTTTCAAGATTTATTGAAGTTGCAAAATTACATTGAAGAACTTGTGACCAGCAATGAAATGTTGCTCTAACAGTAGACCAGGTAGCCTAAGAGGTTTCCAAAATAAATGGAGGATATGGAAATAAGTGAGTTGGTGAGAATGAAAACCATTAAAGCTATAAAGACTAGAAGAGCACCATTCAAAAGAAACTTCAATGAGTTAATCAAAAGCATATTGAAACCTGAAATGAACAAAGCTCATTTACTATAGAAAAATACAACATAAGGAAGACAATTAATAGAAAGCCATATAGGACAAAATATTTAAATATAATGAATAAGATAGATGATAGATAAGTTGATGATACAATGCCATGTGACGATTTACTTATAGCATTGACTAGTCACCATGGTTGAAGAGTCATGTCCTTTAGATAGCTCATGTCCCTTAGTTGGGACGTGACACTTCATTTACATTTTTTATTATCATTTATTTATTTGTTATATATATATATATATATATATATATATATATATATATATATATATATATATTTGATTGAGACAGACCACCATATACCACGGTCTGATAGGATCTACTAGATGTGCCACTTACAGGAGCCAAAGACTGAGATGCACCTCATTTTTAGGTGCCCAATATACTATGAGATCAAAGGACGCTACCATTGCCTCTATAGAGACTTGGGGGGCTCCCTCTCTACTTTCTTTCGATACTAGGACCAAAGATGCCTAGCCCTCTTCATCAGAGAGATCGTCGGCCATCGGTCTCAATTCTTGCACGCCTTGCCCTGCCTTGGGATGACCAGGATGATCACCTCTTACTTTCATGTTGATCCATCAGATCGGAGCAACAAGCAGAAGACAGAAACCCAAAGTACACCAAACAGTAGATTAGTGAGACCTTATATCGTGTCTCTCCTTAGCCTCCCCCTCTCAAAGACAAATCATTATCATCAAGACCAGTTCAGAAATACCAAACAGTACATTAGTCCATGCATCCTCAAAGAAGTAGAGGGATCAGCTCCAGACGAATCCAAAACAAGTTGCCCCCATCCATCAGACTACCTCCCAGATTCAGAGGAGTTGTTAGACATCTATATAGAGTTTCTTTCTTTCGACCTCGTATGCTAGGAGTATGCCTCGCTCCTACACCCCGCCAAGATCATACAATCGAACCCTTAGATGGTTCCTGAGGAATCCGACAGCAAGCCAGTACCCAGTTTTCCTACCTCGCCCTCAGCCATCAGACTTGGGAGACCTTGACATCATTAGCCTCATTGTCAAACCGAGAGAGAGAGAGAGAGAGAGAGAGAGAGAGAGAGGGAGAGAGAGAGAATTTTGAGTTGTCCACTTTTCCAATCTTGGACATACTTATATTTATGATCATTGTACTTTTGTCACAGTCATATACACCTTGAGGGTTATACTACTATAGGTTTCTTTCTTTATGTTATTTTCAACAGTATCTAGAGTTATGCTTGCACTCCCACATTGTACTCATATTTGTTGTAGTCTTCAGTCCCATTGACCTACTTTTTGTGGTCATTCGTTGGACATTTCTAAAATTATCTTATCTTACCTTATTGTATCTTATCTTATTACACTCTCTTCCTCTTAGAAATGCTTTGAACTCAAAACATATTTATGGAAAAAACTTTCTCTAGTTCTCTCTTGGAATGTTGTCTAATAATTTTTTGTTCTTTTGAAGTTGTAATGGTTGACGATACACGATGATACGATCTTTAAGCATTTAGCAGAATTGTCGAATTGTAAAAGGGTCTGACCACCCTAATTCGATCCTTTGTGGAACATTGTGCTTATAGGGTTCCCAAGATGAACTTTTATTATGATACTCAATAGTACTAGCATCGATATTCTTCAAGATATAGGTTAATTGTTTTTGTTCAGACTGATGTTAATATACTAATTGGTTAAGGCATCAACTCTTTTGATTAGGATGTCACTAAGGCCTCCTTGTAACATAACTTTACTTACCATATTTGTAGTGCTTTCTAGTTTCACTTTTGAGAGTATGTCTTTTTTTCACACCTATGTCACTTTGTTGATCCTTAAAAGTTTATTGGTAGAAATACTTGGAATTTCCATTATTGTACTGGGACATCTAAAGATATCCTTACTTCAATTGGACGTGCATCTTTTTGAGTTGTGATGTTGATTGGATCTGTATTAGTTCCTTTCTCCATGACTTGGATTTTTACATCTAAAGACTTCTCCAGTTCCATAGGTCCGGTCATTGTTTCTTTATTATTTGATGCTTCTTTCCTGGTAAGTTTCTCTAACTTGCCTTGTAAGTTAGAGATCCCTTAGGCATGCAAGCTCTTCATCATTCTCTAACTTATCGAATTTATCTTTAAGATCTTGAATCTTTGACTTCTCATCTTTTAACATTTGGATGTTGATGTTTTTTAGCACTAGGCAAGTATTCTCACATTGGGCTTGGTGTCGAGCATGTGGGAATCTTTGTTGGCACTCACAGTGCATTCTTACTTTGTGAAAACCCTTGTCTATTGAGTTGGGGCTTGGAATTGTTGTTGGTGGGGCTTCACACCCACATGTTGGGACTTCACACCCACATAGAAGAATAAACAATTCCAATTTAATGTTCAGTTTAGAAGGGGTTCCTAAACTCACTCATTAGACTCCTATAAAAGGAGAAGCAATGTGAGGAGGCACCAATCATCTCATTGTGACAATTTGATCTTGTCATTATGGTGTTGGCATGAGTGAGTGAGCACTCTTTCCAAGGAGATTGGAGTGGCAATTTCGGCAAAGGAAATTCTTCACTTGGACAAATCTGGCCTAGGGTTTTCTGTTTTGCTTTTCTGGTTTTTCAGCCAAGAGAGGCCGCGTGTGTGACAGGAGCAGCAGAAGAGGCCGCAAGTGTGAGTCGTACAGCACGTGCGGACAATATAACAGCAAAAAACAGGCCACATGTGTGATCCATACAGTTCGTACGACACGTGAGAATCGTACAACAAACTAGGCAAGTCATACAGCAGGTGACGTCAACAGTGGTAAAGCGTGATGTCAACAGGGTACAGCAAATTTGTAAGTGGGAAAGGTTTTTCCGGAATTTTGTTGAAGTTGTAATTTGCTAAGAGGATTGATTTTGTCCTCGGAAATTCTCAATCTGAAAATTTTACTGAACAGAAAAATGTGTCTCATGTGCATGGATGATTTCTCTCTGATTTTGTGTTTCTACTATAATTTTTTGTCATAATTTCAGTGTAAAATTATTCAGTGATAACATCCTTAGTGTAATGTTTGAAGTCACTTGGAAGTAATTTTCAGATCTGAAATTGAATGCATTAAATGCTTAAAACTTGTCATTGGATTGGTTCTATGCATGGAGATGGATTTGGAGAAGGAACTCCCAGAGGCTTTGCAAATCAACATATATGGGTGGAGCTATTATCAAGATGCTAGATTATGAACAGAGTCCATTCAAGAGCAATATTTGTCATGTTTATGGACATTTTGCCGAAAGTTGTCCAAAAACCCAAGAGGAGCAGCCTCCTTCAAAGCAAAAGTCAAGAAAAGAACCCAAGTTCAAGATGGTCTCAAGCATGTGCATAAATTATTAGCATAAGCAGTTGCCCCAATCAAAGACACCCCAAGAGGGTTGGCCCACCTCAAGAAATAATCAATTTGAAGTTCTTGGGAATCTAGATGGTTCAATAAATCCAGAGGTCATGGAGAAGCAATCTGAAAAGGAAGAGGAACAAACAATTGAACGCAACTCTGGATCAGCGCACCCTGATAATGGCACAGATCCATCCCTCAAGGATCCTAAAACTAATGCTCTAATAAAAAAGGAAGCAAAGGATGGAGAGGAGGATGAATAGGATGAAAAGGAATAAAAGGAGGAAGAAGAGAAGGCTAAGGAAATAGAGGAGGAGAAAGGAGAAATAGAGGAAAAAGAACCAAAGCCAGTATCAAAAATTCACTCTAAATCTTCTAAATCCTTTGTTGAAATCCTGAAGAAAGCTCCAAATCCCTCCCCTCCTCTCATGAGGGGAAGGAAATCTAATTCGAAACGGATGACTTATGAGGCAGAAAAGAATATCCTCTTGGGACATCAAGCACTTCTGGAATTTACTATGCTTAAGGGAGGGATTACAACTAGCAATCGATAACTATGTTTTGTTTTTGTATTCTTCTTTGTAATCAATTTGCAAGAATCTATCTGTGTGCTCAAGAATTTGTCAAGAAAAGCCCCTATAGGAAAATTCGCATTCTCTCCTCCCAAATCTTTGAAGGAAGAAGGAAAAATCTGCAAAAACCTACAAGTACCATTTGTATGCTTGTTGATAGCTATGCTACATCTTTTTATAATAAATATTTCCTAGTTTTGGTGAAAAAAAACATTTGGATTTGTTCAAGCAACCTTTGATTAAGGCTCCTTAAGCAAGAATTTTCTTCATATTTTTCTGATAATTTCTTCTCGAGATCTTGATTCTCTTGTTCCAACTTTTGAACACACTGTTTCTTATCCTTTGACTTCTTGGTTTGTTCAAGTAGTTTTTGACTATGATATTTTAGGATAGAAATTTCATCATCTTTTCCCAATAATTCATGTTGTTTTTCTTCATATGAGATATGATCGATATATTATTACAATGATGAGTGTTCCATATATAGGGAACATATGGTGACCATTCAGCTCTAATACCATGTTGTTTTTCTTAATATCTCATATGAAGCAAAACAACATGGTATCAGAGTTGGATGGTCACCATATGTTCCCTATATATGGAACACTCATCATTGAAATAATATATCGATCATATCTCATATGAAGAAAAACAACAATTCGTTGTCACATTTCTTCTTGAGATCTTGATTTTCCTGTTGTAATTTCTGATTGAATTGGTTCTCGTCTTTTAATTCCTTGATCTATGTGATCAACTCCTTGTTACAATTTTTCAGGTGAGAATTATTTTCTCTGTTAAGCCCTTAAAGAATTTCTCCTTGTCATTCTCAAATTGTAATTTTTTTGGTCCTGTTATCCCCATTTTTTGGATAACTAAGGAGATTATGTCTCGAGGACCTCAAGTTGCAGATATGGAGTGTCGAGAGACTACATGACTTACACTACCACTCACCACCACAGATGGTCACAGTTTTACAGATGGAATCCACCACACCAACTGGGTTCCGAAAGGCAGTGGGCCTTGCTCCATGAGGTACAAGTCAGTATTATGGTGAGCATCATTTCAATATTTAAGCCATTTGATTATGTTGTATCTTAGATTGCTCTAGATTTCATGATATGTGCTTGGACATTATGCCTTTTGCCCTGCTTCACCTTGGTGGTTGACATTGTGCCCTAGTAAGTGGTTTTCCTTGGGGATGGGTTTGTTACTGGGAACTCCCTTAATGAGCCATCGTATCGTTCTCAACCATACTTACCACTTTCCATCATTGTTCCCCTTCGTTTCCTTATCTCTTGGGATTTTGGGGTGTATTGACCCAAGAAGGGGTTGTCCCTCATTCTATGGGAAGAAAGGGCTAAAGGCCTAGAGGGGTTGGAGTTGGATAAAAAATAAAAAGCCTTATATAAACCTTCCAGATGCTTCGCCCAGGGATCACCCAAGAAAGCAATGAAATGCTTATTTTTGAATAAAGGAGACCTGCAATATAATAAAGAAATGCTTAAAAGGTTAGTTGAAGGATAGGAGGTCTCATCACGAGCCGACCTATCACATCCATGGATATCTAGTGGTATGACATTGTCATCATCTGGTCACAAAACCAGGGCAATGGCTCTCAGTTGCATGGCTAAGAGAAAGGGGGTCTCATCACAAGCCAGCCTTCACATTTCCATTAGGTCTTTGTGGGTGACAATTGCCATCACCTGGTCACCAGGCCAGGGCAGTGACCTTCAATCCCTCCTTATGCTATTATGAAAGAAAATATAAAGAAAGAGATAAAAGGCAATTGATGGGCTTGAAAAAAGTGCATTGCGGACAAAGGTACCACACACCCTCTACAAAGGCACCCATGAATGAGACACTACAACCCCTTGTATGTCATGAACCATATGCCCATTGAGTCTTGACCCCATCCACCTCATACACTTTACATGGCTTAGAGAGGGACCTCCTGGAAGCTCTCCTTGACCTAGGGCAAGATCTACCCAATAGGACACCTCGTCAACCCTCCCATATTTAAGCTTGACAAGTCGCATAGTGTCTTTGAGCTATTAATTGTTTGATATAGTGATCGTTGATGCACATGCTTAGATGGCTTATTTATTGATTAGATTCACTTTTCATAATGTTATGACTTGAGATCCTTGGAGGGCGTGTTCATTTGTCTTTGCAGGACCTAGTTGGTGGACAGTTTTGGGAGAACAAGCCTAGCTTGGGCTTCCATGGGGCTACAAGCCCACAGGTTGGATGTGAGGGTCTCGCATGCCAAATGAGAGAGATCAAACTTGAACGGCCTTGATGATGACTTGGACGACCTAGCCCACCGCTTACTTGCCCAACGATTTGCCAAGTAGGGGAAAAACGTTCCACTTTTGAGCTTGACGTCATGATCTTGGGGGCTAGGGCATGGTGGTGAGGTGCCACTCTTTAACACATGGACATTTTGGGGAGAAGGTCTCCACCATGATACGAGTGCCTAGATGCTTGACACATGACCTTTGGAGGCCCATCCATGCTTCTCCAACACCAACGATTTCCTCAAAGTGGCAAAACGTCCCCTAAAGGGGTGACATCGTCCTAAATTAGGGTTTAATTTGTGCAAAAAGTGAAATTTTAAATGAATTGTTTAATTTTACTTTGTTAATGGGCCAAGATTAGGGTTGTTGACCCCTAATTTTGTGTTTCACTCATTAATTTGTGGACAAACTATGTAAGCTACTTTTAGTATAAATAGAGATCATAAGATCTCATTTTAAATCATAACAATCCCTCTTGTGAGAGACTTGGTCTGAAATTTTCGGCCCTCTTGGCTATTTCTATCTCTTGTGCACTTGCGTATGGTTATACGTATGAATGGTTGATGGAAGAAGTGATGCGATAGCCTTGGAAGGCTTTTCTATTGCTATTGTGGTGGATTATCTAGACATTTTTCCTTGAATTGGTATGGTTTTTACTTTCTTGCTATCATTTGTTTCAAGTCAAGGTTATTGTCATAGAAACTAGGTGGGAAGTATAAGGGCATACACCCCCACCTTAGGCTTCATCACTTTATGCTTCATCTTACTGCTTCAACAAGGGTTTGCTAAGAGAAGTATAAGGGCATACACTCTCTTAGCTTAAACCCTAGCCTAGAGAAACTTGCCTTGGGAAGTAAAAGGGCTTACACCCCCAAGGAGGTAGCTTCTCTAAGCTCCTTTTGACTCCATTAACCCAATAGTAAAGGCACTAGTCATACTTTTTTGCATTGGAGATATAAAATCATTGCCTTGGGAAACACAATTTTTGGTCTTTTGAAAGGTCTCTTGCTTGAAGTTGATTTGTCTCATTGAGAGGAGTCTTCCCCCACTCGGGTGTCCCCTCTCTCCCAACACTCTAATTGTTGTTACAAACTTTAACCTACAGCCAGTAGGGTTGCATAACCCTAGCTACTAACACTCTCATAACTCCTAAACTAACCCTAGACTAGCTCTCTAACTTTGCTCATTTACTCTCCTAACTAGGGCACATCTTTTGGGCTAGTTCTTGAAAACTTTTCATGGTTGATTTTGTTGTTGCTTGCCACTGAATGCTACAGCCATAAGGCTGCAATTTTTTGCAGAAAACACATGTTTACAACAGCCATCTTATCTAGCTTCTTAAGTGCCAATTTTCAGCCTCTATTCATTACTAAGTTTGATGCTTGTTGTCGTCCTTATACACACTTGCAAACGTGGACTAAGACTCAATCCACTTAGTGTGTCCTCGAAGGCACAATGCCTAAGTTCACGCCCACTGTCACCTCGACTTGAACTTCTTCCGTCGAGGCTTGCTCCTAGAGAAGCCAAGGGGGGTAGACCCTAGTTACTATGTGAGTTATTAGGTGAAATCTAGGAGTTAATTTTAATTCATTAAAGGGTAGGGGGAAACTAACCTAAATGAGAGGCAAGCAATGCAAGTGCAAAATTTCAATGCAAAAGCAAACCTTTCCCTAAGACAACTAAGACTAGTGCCTAAGGTTGGGAAATGGGGTCAATTAAGTTACTGTTATCGCACAGTTTGTAGTTAAGGTAAAAGAT
The DNA here is from genome assembly GCA_032191745.1 of Picea mariana. NCBI lineage: Eukaryota > Viridiplantae > Streptophyta > Pinopsida > Pinales > Pinaceae > Picea > Picea mariana. The sequence goes on along the minus strand of JASDQU010736780.1, from coordinate 232,360 downwards.
GGATGAAATGAGAGAAAATTGGTGTAACGGAGACTATCCCACCACTGTCACCTCAATGGGATAGCTCTTTCTGTTTAGGGAGGTAAGGCCCAGGGGAGACGTCCCCGATGACCTAGGGTTTTGAGAAGGCAAAGGCTTAAAAGGCCAAGTGATAATTTCCCCCTCACAAGTCACCACCTGATCAGAAAGTCTCGGCTAATCAGCCAATAAAGATAAGTAATAACCAAAAAGGTGTACTTGCCCGAGACAAAGCAGCAAAGAAACTATGCATATGCAAGATCACTTACTTGGTTAGTACTTCATATAATCATGGACTTCTGATATAAAGCAATTGATAAACAATATTGATGAAGCAAGTCAACAATGTACAATGGCAATGATTATAATATATCACTTCACAATAAATGCTAATGGCAATCAATGTAACAATATCAATACTAGAAACAACGCCTTAGCCAATCATTCAATTGCTTTTAAAGATATGAACGTTGCAATGTATAAAGATAACTCAAGTAGATAATGGCAGCAGTAGGGTTAGTAGATATTAGTCTAAGCTAGGGTTAGAAGGGTTAGTAGTTCAAAGCATTTGGATGTGTGTATGATCAAGGTACTCAAACAATGGAGGTCTTAGATCAGTGCTTTATTAGGGCAAATGGAGTCAAAAAGGGCTACAAATGTTGAAGGGTCGTGATGATAGTGATTGTTAATGTTTTATGTTGATATTATAGTTCTTTGCATTTCATAAAGATAAGAGCATAACAACCACAAGATCACTAAGAAATACACATCCACAAGTACACAACATTTATCCTGGGAAACCCTCTAGGGGAAGAAAACCCAGCAAAAACTTCCTTATCATAAATAGCTTATCAAG
>JASDQU010736780.1:197630-216480 GCA_032191745.1 Picea mariana | reverse complement strand
CCAATCCGCAAAAGGGGATTTGGTCCTTATACAATTACCGACTTAGTTAATCCTCAATGGGGATTAACCTAACAATAAAAATAATAATAATGACATGATTAATCCACAATGGGGATTTAATCAAATAACAAAATAATAAGAATGCTCTTCGCAGTTACATTATTTCAACAGTGATAGGGCTAGAGACAAGAGGGTTTGATGTTGAAGTGTTGCTAAAGCAATGCTTCAACAAGTCAAACCCTAGGGGAGACGGCTCACTAAGGTGAAGATGACCTAGGCCTTAGTGCGTCTTCCTCCTTCTCTAGCTCAAAAGACAAATTTAAACGGCTAGCTTGAGCAAGAAATGTTATGGCTGAAGACAAGAAGGTTAAATGTTGAGGTGTTGCTAAAGCAAGGCCTCAACAATGAAACCCTAGGGGAGAAAGGCTCACTAAGGTGTAGAAACCATAGGCCTTAGTGCTTTCTCCTCCTTCTTAAGGTCATTGACAAGAATAAAACGGCTAGCTTGAGTAATAGATGTTATGGCTAAGGACAAGAGAGTTTGATGATGAAGTGTTGCTAAGGCAAGGCTTCATCAATCAAACCCTAGGAAAAACGGCTCACTAAGGTGTAGAAACCCTAGGCCTTAGTGCGTTTTCTCCTTCCTTGGCTCAAAGACAAGATAAAAAACGGCTAGGCTAGAAGAATAGGATTAGAGTGTTGCTATGGCAAGGCTCTATCTCACTTCAGCAAAACCAAATGGCTCTTTAACTTAGTAGGGACATGAGACAAGGACCTTAGGATGTGCTTGTCACCTAGGGTTTTAATTCCGCAAATTACAATAACAAAATGCAAGTAAACAATACTATAACCATTCAATCAAGAAGGATTGCAGAAATTCACTTACATTTAACCAAGAGATCATATAGCCATACCCTAGTTGTAAACCTTCCACCAAGATAAATGCCAAAAATCACCAAAAAGAAGTCTCCTTCAACAAGTGCGCCACAATTTCAGCCAATAACCCTAAGAGGGCCGAAAATTTCAGACCTCACCAAGTGGTGAGTGAAAGATGATGAAAATATGAGTTAAAACCCTCAATATATACCATACCAATGACCTTAATTAAATTTTAGGTCATCAAAAGGCCGACAAGGCCAAAATACACAATAATATTGTTTTACATTAAAATGTCATAATGAAACCCTAATCAAGCAAAAGTAAGACGCCATGCCCCTTCTAGGGTGACGTTAGCCCTTTTTAGGGCAGCATAGGCTTCCTGGAGCAAAACATTAGCCTTCCTTGGGCCTCTCCAAGTTGCCACACGTGCCACACTGCCATAACTGCCTCCCCAAAACATCCACAATGCTGGATGACGTCATGGGCATGTTGGGTGACGTTATAGGCCTTCCAAGGCCAACGTTCCAATGGAGAGGGCACAACCCCCCTAGGTAAGGCTCTGCCAGGGTGCCTTTGTGGAACTTCCTCCTCTTCGCCGGTGCAAATCCCTTTGTCCTGTCTCTGCCCCCTGCTAGGGTCTCAGCATCCATCTAGTGGGCTCTTCAACCCCATGGAGGTCCAAACTAATCATCTCATCATGTGCACATGTCCAATGTGGTACATGTCCGTCGGGTATGATCCTGCACATCAACAGATACTCCCTCCATGGGCTCATAAGTCACACGGATCATAGCAATGTCAATCACATCTAATCATCAATATTATTAAACATGTGCATAAAACCCCTTTTACCCAGTCAAGTGCTCAAAGACATTATACAAATCTGCAATGCAAGTTTGGGGGAAGTGACAGGGTGTCCTATTGGGCTAGTGTCCACTGGAAAAGGGATGTTTCTAGAAGAGATTAAATCCAAGTCATGTAAATGGGTGAGGTGGATAAGGGATGTCCTAACAAGGGGTGCAGTGAAAGCAGGGAAATGCAAGGCTTACCTGTGGGTGCCTTTGTAGAAGGCAAGTTGCACCTGTCCTGGATGCAAATGTTTCCAAGCCCATTCATGCCTTTTATCCTTTATTCTTTATTGTTTTTTCTTCAAGAAGCTAATCAGGGGACACTGCCCTGGTGTGGTGGCCAGTGGTGGCAATGTTACCCACAAGTACTTTCACGGAAATGAGAAGGTTGGCTCATGATGAGACCCCCTTTCTCTTGGCCATGCAACCAAGAGTCACTACCCTGGCGTGGTAACCAGTTGTTGGTAGTGTCATACCGCTAGGTGCCCATGGACGTAATAGGTTAGCTCGTGATGAGACCCCCTATCCTCTAACTAGGTCTTGTTTTATTATTTTTATGGGTCCCTCTTGTTTCTTGCTAAGAAGCCTTTTACTGCTTTCTCGGGGATCCCTTGCGAAGCATCTCGAGGTTATTTTTCTTTTAGGCTTTTATCTTTTGCTAGCTTGCTTTTACCTTCTGGGCCTTTAGCCCCTTCTTCCCACAAGGTAAGGTGCAACCCTTAAATGATTGGCCAACCCAATGCCCGGACCAATGTAATGGGATGGATGAGCAGAAAGTAAGATGAAAAGTGGTAAATATAACGGGAGCGGACGATGGATTTTCAGAAATCCCCTAGTGGCAACTCAAAACCAATGGGCACAAGCTTACTAGGGCATCCTGTCATTCCCTCCAGACATGGTCAAGTGGACAAGTATAAGATCCAAGCACCCGTTAGAAACAAAAAGAACTAGATGCACATATTCAAAGGTTTTGAAGACCAGAGTGACACATACCATGATACCTGAACTCATTACCTCATGGAGTAAGAACCATCTCTGATACAGGACCAAGCCGAAGGTGATGGATGTTGTTGCTGCTGACAAAGTGGAGGCGCTAAAAGGAAGAAAAGATGGGCCCTCCAGAGCAATGCTCAAGTCGATCTGGCTCTCGGTACTCCATGTCTAGGACCTGTGGGCCTCGAGACATAATCTCCTTAGTTATCCCTAAAAGTGGGGGATAACAGTTACAACAAGAGATCTAAACAAAGCAAAGAATAACTTTACAAATTATATTAGATACAAAGGAATTATAATTACAACAAATAAAGAATAGTTAGATGATTAAACAATATATAAAAGTACAACTACTTACAAATGAAATGAATTAAGCACTAGTTAGATTTTAGAAAATAGTGAAGCAAAGATGAACTAACTCTTAAAGGTTTTTGCAGATAATGAAAAGGAAATAGCTCAAGATGCATTCACCACCAACATTACTTGCAAACCAAGCTTGAAGTGCCCCAATGAAAGGTGCACAACTTCAAGGAGGCAACTAGAAACACAAGTGCGCAATTTAAGAGGAACCAAGAGACGAAAGTAAACCCACCAATGGGCACAAGTGCGCAACTCAAGAGATGAAAGATAAAACTTTGAAAGAGAAGCCTCCACGGGCACTAGTGCGCAACTTAAGATGAATTACTCAATCACAACAATGCTCAATTAGAATACTTGAAAGATAAAGCTTGAAGTAAAGGTTGCATGAAATAAAAGAGCATAAACCAATTAGATAAGATTCAGAAGTTGAGGCTTGGGTTATTGTGAATAAGTTTTAGATTTGAAATTAGTTAAGTTGCACTCCTAGACTAGGTGACTATCCCAATACTCCTACCGTTTTGGCCAAAAGGACTGTTGGGTGCTCAAGAAGCAAGGCAAATAAAGCCTTACCCTAGCTCCACAGGTCAACCCAGAAAACTTGGGTGTTCAACAAGGGGGACACCTAGTGTCGTGAGATCATCCCTGATCTAGCACCCCAAGTCACCTCCACAAGCCTCATTTTTGGTGGCTAAAGTTGTATCAGTAATGGGTGATCTAATTAGGCTAAGTAAATTGATTCCCCTAGAGCCTAAATAGATTGATTGAGCAATTAAAAGTTACTTGTGTAAAAGCTTGAGCCAATGAAATAACAAGTGCTTAAATAAAATATACAAGAAAAAGAAATGCCTCCAAGGGCTTAAGCAAGGTAAAGAGATGCTTCTAACTAGTTAGATATTCACATGAACTTGAAAGGAAAAAATAGAAGCATGAAACATAAACCATAGAACTATCTAACAAGCTAAACTAACCTTACGATATAGCATGGGTGGCAAAGCCAAGCCTCTTTTCTAGGTGTAGGCAAAAGAATGCAAGAAAATAACTTCTTAACTTGAAAAAAGAACAAGCAAACCTAGCCACACAACCTTGTCTTAAGGACAAGTGGGGCAACAAAATGAAAGCTTAATAACAGAAATAAAATCTAAATCCTAGCCTTACGATATAGCATGGGTGACAAAGCCAAGCCTCTTTGCTAGGTGTAGGCAAAAGAAATAAAAAAATGCAGAAATTTAAATAAACTTGAGAAATGCAAGCCCTAGGGACTCTCTTGGGGCTTGTTTATAATGTGAGAAAGTAGAGGAAGAAGAGGGTATTCAATACCCTAGCTTAGGAGGTTACTCTTGGACGTTTTAGGGCCCCAAATGGGCTATAGCACCTCCTTATTGGTTCAGACCTGCAACAAATCAGCGAGCAAAACTTGCTGGAAAAACTGCAAAAAATACCAAAATCTTGGGAAAATTTATGTTAGAACAAACCAAAAATTTTCTATGTAAAAATCAGCAAGTATAATATGTTTAAATGCTCTATTCAAGTATGTTAGAATGCCAAAAAAAGTATAGAAAAGTGCAGAAATATTTAGAGGTTTTAAGTGGATAAAATGGATGATTTCCAGATCTGAAATCTTCACATAAAACACTTAGGTAACCTGCAAATCTTGTGAGAAAAGCTACAAAAATAGAGAGGATGTGAGTAGATATAGATGGTAAAACAAAATACTTTGCAATACCCAAATAAACACTTCATTAGATCTATGATAATACTACCACAAATCTATCCAAGCAAAATACTTTGCTTGGAGTTCATACTCTAGATCTATCACTAAAACATGCACAAGAAAGAAATGACAAGAACAAGATCACCTCATATGTTGCAAGATGGCACCAAGAAGACTCTCAACACCATGGATCCTCCAAAGATTTCGTTATTCAATAGAAGCAAGCTTGAGCAAATACTTGCCACAAGCTTGAGAAGAAAGAATGAGAACAAGAAAGAGAGAGAGAGAAGAGTGGGAGAGATTTTGGAATAGTAACAATAGCTGAGAGTAAATGTAAAATGAGGGGGTGGTGAGCATTCTTTTATACTTGGGAGAGAAGAAAGACCCCTCTTAGATGAGTTACAAGTGTCACAGTTCCAAAAGAAATAGACAAAGTCAAGGAAAAGTCACTTTTAGGATTTTGGTAGTGAGTTAGGGTTTGAGGGCTGAGGTGTAAAGGGGGAAAACACATTTTACTATGGTCAAACATGAGGTTAGACACTAAGGGGGGCGAAATTAGGGTTTAGGTGGTTTTTTTCACTTAAATTTTTTAATTGCCACATGTCAATTAGCGAGGGAACACCACTTTAAGTTGTTGGTTAAGCAAGGGGGGGTCTTTTAAGTGGAAAATTACTTTTCCAACTTAGGAAAAAGGTTAGAAAACCTTTCCCACTCTCTCTCAAACCTTTTTGCTTATTTTTTACAAAAAATTGACATTTTGACTTTGTCAATTAAGCAATTAAATTGTTGACTCTAGACTAACTTGGACTCTTCATGGACAATGACTTAGCAAAACTTGTCCAATTGAGCTGAAACTTGGTCCAAGGGTGTAGGGGATCTCATTCCATTTCTTTTGAGTACCCATACCCCTATCAAAAATCTCAAGGACCCAGAGGTTACATTTTTACATCAAAAATAATTAAAATTATCATTAATTGGGTAATTTTAAAAAATTAAAAAAAAAAAACTACTTAGACTCAACGGAATTTCGCAAAACTCTAGGAGATGTCTAGCATGGTCATTTACAATATTCCTAGACCCTAGTCACCCATAGGGCTCGATCATTAAAACGCCTTTCACCACTTTGGAGGATTATTGTGGGAGTGAAAAACTCAAGGGTAATTAAAAAGGCTGGTTAGGCCAAATTAATTACCTGAGAAAAAAAAACACTCGATGAAAGGACTTCCCTAATGATAAAGTCCTTGAAAATTGACCTACAATATGATCCATACAGACCCATTACATTATTATCCCACGCAAGGGAGCGGAAATTCTAATTACAAAATGAAGTGTTGAGGCCAAAAATGCCTTGTAGAACCATTAAGTCTTCAACTTTGTTGCACCATCAGGTACATAGCTTCATGGCACATGGAGTTGACCCCCTAGTTGAAATAGGTGGTCAACAACGTTGATTTACCTAACTAATCTAGATCTTTATACGCTGATTTTAGTTGTTTTATTTGATGATATCCGCTGATATCTACTGCTGCATATTAGGGACAGCAAGCTTAACTTGCTGATCCAACTAACATATATCATTGCAAAGTGTGTTTTCTTGTGTCTCGAGCAGGTACAATCATCCGGAAAAGTACTATACCTGTGGGGCAGCAATTACTTGACTTGCAAGGCATCTCTCCCTACCTTTCATTCCACTTAGATTTGACCTCTAGGGGCTTCACTTCCATTTCCCTCCATCTCCATCTCAATCCCCCTAGGGTCACCGGGATCGCCTCCCTAGAGTGACCTAGTCACCCTTAAAGTGCAGGACCTACATCGAGGTGACATAGGGTGTAGGATTCCCAAGTTGTAGCACTTGTTTTGTGGTTGGGTCGGGCTTTGCCCAACCTACAACTTGCGCTATAACAAGTTCTCTTGGTAATATTCTAGTTCTCGATGTAAGTACTCCATGATTGTTATATATGTAGATTCCTTTAGTGAATATTTTTTATATAAAATGGGCGTAGGAACTACAAGGGTCCTACTTCTTCAATCCAAAATCACATATACAAACTATAAAATACCCTTTTCATAAATTTGAAGGATAAGTGATACTTTTCTCAACAATAAATACTCATTTTTCCTTAATCTTAATTAAGAAATTAAATACCCTATAACCTATATAACCATTTTTTTCTGAAAAACTTTGAATATCTTTTTCGCTTTATAAATGGCATCCTCAATAGTTTTAGATATCTCTTTGTTAGCTTGTACCCTTAAACCTTTCATTAGAAAACCAACGTAGGAATAATTAATTTCACTTATGATTTGGCACCTTTTATAAGGATATGTTTCACCTTAAAATTCTTAGATCAATCAAGGTAAGGTGGCGGGTTATAAATATTTTGATTTCCTTTTTCCAATATGAAACCTCGGAACCTTTTCGCTGATATAGTTATAATTGACCTTGAATCTAATAACATTAAAATCGTACTTGCACTTGAATTGGAATCAAAGGCATCTCATTAATGTCTTAACCTTCCTTTTAATGCTGCTTTATTGGAAAATTCCATTTCTTTAATTCACTATCGTTTAATACTTAAGCATCGCACCAATAGATAGGAAGAGTGGTGGCGTATCCACCCACAATAACCCTCATGTCACTGAGCCACGAGATGAACCGACGGAATGAACAGGCAGCAGCATGAATGAATGTAATGGTGGTAATAATTTACCGTCGATTAACGAATCTCTCTGCGGAATTTGAGGAACATGCACCTGTTGTACATTAGACTTCTCCACAGTGCCGCGGATCACAAGTTCACCTTGATTTCCGCAGTTAAGGACTGCTAACGAACTGTGTTGACCTATAGTCTGGTGTATTTATCCTGCTGGAGCATGCTTTTGGTGTCGTTCCAAGCAGAATTATCCTACATGTATGCAAGTTTTATTCCCGCTGTTTGTTTTTTTCTTGATGGGTTCAATGTACTTTCTGGTGGTCTTGGAATACCGGGAAACCTCAATTTATGGCTGCTGTTCGACTGTGATCTGATCTCTGGTTATATTTTTTCTTCTCCAATTCGGCAGTTGCAGAGATAAACTTCTTCAGTAATACCAGATTTATTCACTCTTCGCCTTTAGAAATCTGCTTGACTTTTTTACAATTTGCAACAGAGTAGTCTTTCTTCAGTGGACAGTCTGAACCCTTATTTTCCTTTATCTTTTTCAACTTTCACAATTGCAGCGTACTGAATTTTCCTTTAATGGCTTTGTAAACTGTAAATGGCCAAAAGCCGGTTGTAGTCAAAGAACAAGATCAGAGAAACTCTCAAAGATTATCTAGGGCAAAGTGCTGGATCAGAGAGTCTGGTAAAAGTATGTCCAAAGGCCCAGTTTTAGTCAAAGACCAGGAGATCGGAAAACTTCCGAAAATACTTGAATGTGGCCAAAAGCCAGATCAAAACGGGGCTCCGATACCAATGAAATAAACAAAGTTCATTTACTATAGAAAAATCCAACATAAGAACGACAATAAACAGAAATCCATATAGAACAAAATATATAAATATAATAAATAAAAAAGATGATAGATAAATTGATGATTCAATGCCATGTGATGGTGTACTTATACACATTGACTACTCAACATGGTTGAACGGTCATTTCCTTTAGATAGGTCATGTCCCTTAGTTAGAATTTACGATGTGACACTTATTTACATATATATTATGTTCATACAATCACCATTACTCTCACTGCTACTCTGTTCCTGGGCAGTCTTTAAGGTTTGGCTCTTTTTTTCACCCAGTCCCCTGCACAGGTCAACTTTGGTGGTTTTTTGCTGAATTGGCCACTATGGAATTTAGCTTCTAGTCATGATAACACTGAAATATTTATCAGAAATACAGTAATCCGTCCAAAGTAAATGTCCTACGTAAATTTTTTATATATTTAATAAAATATTTCCTTTTTCCAAAAAATCAAGGCCCGGCCAGATTCATTTCAATCCATTCTATCAATTAGAACAGTTTCAAGCATTAAAACATTGTGAACAAGTTTTATAAAGATCTAAAACCCAGTAACAAACACAACAAGTAGCTTACCAGCAGACATGGACCAGGATTTAATGTACTTCTCCGGTAGAGAGTGTGAAGTGATATTCCATGCTTCCATGTGCTGTTTGAAAAGATGAAATTATTTGTGTTTTACATAATAATTGATATTATCTTTAGCTAAAGTACAGATATAATAATAACCAGATCCTGACATACTTTACCTATAAAGGAGCACCCATTTCCTTCCTTGCGCCAATGTTGGTAGTTCAGAACACAGATAACTGCTAAAATGCTTTGAAAGAAGCAATGAAGGCTCAGACATTTCCAGAAGCATGTCTTGTTGAATCGATTTGTGAGAACCTTTTTCAGACTTTATATCATGGTCTGTAAGAAACTGCCAATCACCTTCATCGCCATTCCCTGCACCATGAGCATCTTCTTGGTTAGAACTTTGAGGAGAGTTCCTCCCTTGATAATGTTTTTTACCTGAGGAGCATTTAGACTTGGCACTCTGTCGTTTCCTGCTGCCAACTGACCCTTTAGTTGAGTACTGTTCATTCATTTCAATATTGCATTCATCCTTCTCACCGTCTTCTGCACGCCTAACACTTGCTTCTGAACATGACAGAAAAGAGTAGAGAAAGGACATAAAAGAAGTAGTGTCAGGCCCACCAGCCTGGTCTGATGATCCCTTTTCTGAAAATGTCTTTTGATGTCTCCTTTTCTTCTCCATGTCATTCTACTGCCAAGGATTGAGAAAACCAAAGTCACCTTCACTTTTTCCCAGTGCAATATTAAGAAACAATTTTAGAATCTCTTCCAATAACTACCAACAGTTAGACCCAATTTATCAAGGCAAAACATGAACATCATTAAAATTTGGCAGCAATACATACAAATTGAGACCCAAATAAATTGAGAAAAATAGACTGTCAATTACAATGTTTAAAGCAATAATATTCCAGAAGTAAAAATGAGAAATATGAACATTTTCTTCAAAATGCAACCGTCAACTGCCCACACAGAAGGAATCCCTGGGTAATAAATATCCAAAAGGGAAAAACAATTTACCAATTAAAATGGTTAGAACTTAGAACTATTCCAGGAAATTGAAAAAAGTGTCACTATACTTCTTGCTGCTATGATGCTCCCTGCTACACAATTCAAGAAAATGACATATAAAGCTTGGTGTCTGAATTCTGTCAGTCGAAGACCAGAAGCAGGATATTGCATCCAATACAAACCATTTCAAATTACTACAAAATATAAATTTTTGGCACTTCTTCTAAGAAGAAATAACCCTGGCCACATTGTTAAATGAACTATTTATTTTAGAAGCTGCTACAGTGAATGACAGCATCAAACTGAAGACTCGTGATGCACAATAACCCAAGATTTGAGAAGTGTTAACCCCAAGATTTGTCTTTGCAACTGGAGAGTTAAGAGCCAGCTAGCTTTCATCAAGCTGGTAGTCAATGACAGATTTCACAGAGATCAGAGGCAATTTTTCCACGGAGTAGAGTTCATTTCAGAGGCATATTCATAAGTTTTGGGGAAAATTGCTATTTTCAGCAGTCTTCCTATTTTTTAGGAGCCCAATTTCAGAGGTTTGCAAGTCAGAACTGATTACATATTTGGGACCCTTGCGAGCTCACAATGCCAATGAGCCTTGTCCAGGCAACATGCCAGACACTGTTATTTTTATCAGTTAGGATTTCAGGGCTCATATGACGATTCTGAGCAGATATTCGGATTCCTTGCAGAAAATCGAATCCAATGAGCCTGATATCATTGACATGCGAGATGGTGTAATTTTTAGCAGGCGCGCTATATTTGGCACTGTTGTCCTAGCAATTCCCCATATTTTTTCTTTCCTATTTTTTAGGTCAGGCAGCTATTATTAGGTCTATTTTTAGCAGTGTCATTATTGGTAGGTGAGGGCCCCGTGCTATTGGTTCCAGTATAACACGTGGCAGCATCTTTTCCTGGAAACCCTAGGCGCCTCCTTTGATAAATTTGGCAGTAAGCTACAATCTGGTTGCATGCTTCAATTATATTTTCAGTGGATGACTCATCGGCTATTATTGGCAAAGAAGGGCACCTAGGATTTTGGATTCCTTTTTGCTAAATTTGGAAGACTTAGAGTGGATTATTTTTAGAAAAGGCAAGTGCATGGATTGGTGTGCATGAAAAGGAAAATCTATTGTCGGACAGGGATATTTTGGAAATTTTATTTAAGGAGAAATCACTTAAATCAACACCACATGGACACCATTGAGAGACCACATGAGCTTGGCTAGTTATGGAGGAGGTCGACCTCATCTTCAATGAGAGTTAGAGAGATATTTATGGCTGTTAGGTGGTTATTACAGGCAGATTTCTTAATTTGAAACAGCCACTTTACCAAAGTGAGGTTTTGCATGAGCAAGTCGCCTAGTTTGGAGAGTTTGGAGAGTTATATAAGCAAGGTGAATGGCATTATTTCAGCAGAGTTTTTTAGTGAGCAGCCAGCAATCTTCTTTCTTCCATCTTTCTTTCTTTCTTGCTGTCTACACTCTTTGCAAAGCATATTATTGCAGCCAATCTTGTATTACGTCTCTATGATGTAAACAATCTTTTAACGAATGCAATGACAGAATTTGACTATGCAATTTTTCACAGCTCTTTGAATTTGTTGGTTTAGTAATTTTGTTTTGTGCAGTGGTGTGGGTAGTTTGGTGCCTTTACTTTGATAGTATCGATCACTTTAAGCGCAAATTCTCTCTTTATTTCTTTCATATTTAGCTGTTGCAAAATTGAAATTCTCTCCCATTCTTTAATTATCAATGTTCTTATGTCTTTGGTTGCTTGCACACATACCAAAGACCATTATTTTATGTGTTGATTTTTCATACTAACACACAGATTTTTATAGGTGCTTGTCAATACATGAACACTACGGACACCCCCTGTGATTGGAAAAGCACCAGTTCGAACGGAGGAGTGATTAGCAGTGACTTTGGGCTGTTTACTTAGTTTTCTCTTAGGTTTGCCTGTTGCAGATTTGAGTGATAACAAATTAGCACCATTGCTGAGGACTTCATCAATCCTTGTTACTACAACGACAGCGGTGAGTATTTATTTATTTAATTTATTTTAGTTTTTACTCACCTAACTACTTCATTGGTGTAGGATTGAGTCATACTGGATAAACAAGTGGAAATCTCCAACATTCGATCATACACAAGGCATAGTTCCGGCCTAAGCAAACCAAAACACCTTTTTCGAAACAAGACTAGATTTCTACCAAGAACTCCACCTAAGTTGGTAAGCGTATCAAGTTCTTTGGTAAGTTCGTTCCCTACCACTTCTACTTTTTCGACAAGCCCTCCGGTGAATGTAACTTCAACACCTTCTTCTTTGGGTTCACGCTTGTTTTCATTTCAAGTTAATACTATGTCTACAGCTGTGTTTGTTTTCATGTCATGTTAATACTATGGCAGCAGCAGGAAACCCAGTGAGGTTTACTCTTACTATTTATGCTCCATTAGATTTTACAGCAATTCCTAATCAGCCTCATGACTCGCCTACAGGGGAATATTAGAAACATCTACCGAAGCTTGCAGGGAACAACATAGTATCAATTGATGACCACTTGACTTATTTTTTGAAAATTATGGATGATTTGGAGGTGGAATATGAAGATGTTCATGCAAACCCTCGAGAGGGATGCACGAACGTGGTACAAATCCCTTCCTACTGCCTCCATTGATGGTTGGGATGCGTTTAAACACAATTTCACAGAAAAATGGGGCCACAAACAAGACAATTCTTTCTTAATATCTGAACTTCTATGCATAAAGAGGAGAATGAATTTGTATCCGAATTCAATAACCGTTTTTCTAAACTTTATTTTAAAATTCCCCATAATGTACATCCCATTGATGAGTTTACATTGCATTGTTATTTCAAGGCATGTGACGAATCGTTTGGTCTCTTGCTCAGAGAGAAAGATCTTCACAATCTGGAGGAAACCCAAGTTGTTGCTATCAAGTTAGAGAGAACTATCATCGCAGCCAAGAAGGGGCAAACCGATCATTCCAAGTTGTTTGATCCCCAAGGTAGATCACTTCAAGAAGTGAAGAAGGAAGCTATTGATGAGAACAGTGAGGTACCATCGCAATTTGTTGATTTATTGCAAAAATTAACCAATAAGATGATCCGGTTGATGTTATCAACACAAATATACATCTAAATAGGTATAAATAGATAATAATTAAATAGTAATATTTTATATTCAATAACTAAATATGTTATGAAGAGACACCTTCCTAATGAAAGGTCACGTCTCTTATGAAAGGGCACTCCTGCAGGGGTATATATACAGCCCTTATTTTGCATTTGTAACCATCTCATATATCTCATATCTTACTTGTACATTTTACATATCGCTATCCATATGGATTTCTACATTGTGTTCCAAGTATTTTGGATATTTAACTCATGAGCCAGATTTGGTTCACCACAATGGTATCAGAGCCTCATTTCTGATCCTAGACTCTGATACCATGTTAAATTAACAGTCGGGTGCTAGGATCAAGAAATTTAACATGGTATCAGAGCCTAGACTTTGAAAGACGGGAACCAGATTTTGCACGAAGAATGAGATTGTAGCAGCGTGAATTTCAGATTTGCAGAGGAAATTTTTTTTACAGGTCTGTGTGAATTTCTAGTTACGGGTAAAGACGAAATTAATTTAAAAAAAGGAAAGAACCGTACAATACGTAATCTGTACAAATCCGTACGATTAGTACGGTCGCATAGAGAAATACACTGAGAAATCGTGTTGTGTGGTCGTTGTTTGAGGTAGCTCGAGCGATCAAGAATTGGATGCTACAGTGGATGGATTGTTGCAAAACTGGGTTGAGTTTGAGGACAGCCGATAGTGAAGATCGGTTTTTGGATTAGCAGCAGGAGAGACGATTGGACACTGTAGAAAACAGTTGTTGAAGACCGTGGACTCTTGAGGCTAGGCGCATGAGTTGCAGAGTAAGTCGTGGGACAATTGTTGTGATGAACAGCTAGAGTGAGACCGCGTAGAGGAGTTGGCACAATAGCCAGCAGCAAGGGAGCTCGTGTAGGTGACGAGAAGAAGCGACAGGGGGTCGCTAGAGAGCTGGGCGCAAGAGTACTCGCGGGGCTTCAGCAGGCAGCCGATGTCGATTGAAGTTTGATGTGCGGACGTGGAGGCTCGAGCAACAAGGCGATGGACAATTGAGCTAGCAGTCGACAGTGCTGCAAACATTTGCGCGTGGAGGGTAGGCGGAGATGAAAGGTGTGCAGGGGAGCCAAGACAACCTGTTGTATTAACTTTGTGGAGTGGCCGCCAAGAAGATTTGGCAGGCAAGCTAAGGAGCGGGTCGTGAGGACAATTGAAGACGCCAACAAGGCCGCTAGGACAACGAGGACAGGGCCAAGGCAGCCCGAAAAAATGTTAGGCAGTGAACAGATGTCCCGGGCAACGGGTAGGCAATTTGGGCAATAAGATGGGATAGTTGGGCAGCGCCTAGAAAGGCTTCGGGCAGCCTTGAGCAGGGGTCTGGGCAGTGGACAGCAGGATCGGGTAGCAAGTCTAGGAGGCCAAATTTGAGAAGGTTGTCGAGATAGCAACGTTGGATCATCTCGCCATATGACAGGAATGCGGTTGGTGCTCCTTAGTGTTTCGGAGACAGGCTCATACTTGCATGTGAGCAGTGGGGCTAGCACCATGCATGCAATGAAGGGGGTTGGATGTGTCTGATTCCAGCTAGAGTCAAGAGTTTCTCTGGAGGTGGCAGGGGTGATGTATGTCCCAAGGCTGAAGTTGCTCTCTATATCAGCTCTAGAGGACATGGGGTATGCAGTTACGTTCGAGGATGGATAGGTACTCGTACGTTCAAAGGGAGCAGATACCGAGGATGCAGCAATGAGGCTTGGCATCAGGGAGGTAATGATGTACAAGGTGTTGGGGCAGCCTATAGTGGGGTCCAAGGGGATCTTGGATTGTAGATCAGATCAAAGTGCAGTGGAGGTAGCAGGAGGACCTTCCAGTTCAGATCAAAGAAATTTCGAGTGTACTTGCCAATAAAAGTTCAACATTTAACAATGCAACATCAATGCATGAAGAAAACGCTACAACCATGATAAGAGAAAATCATGTTATCAGAAATCCTTATAGACTTCCCAATCTTAAAAGCATATATCTTAAACACTCAGAGTATCAATATCACTTAAGTCGAGAACAACTAATTTAGTGTCCGAAAATATTGATACCCAGCATACTTAAGTCTCATGATAACAGTTTATTGTGGAAGTGCAAAATTCCGCAAAAGATTGAATTAGGATGGTCAGATCCTTTTACGATTCAAAAAAAAAATTCAACACTCATAGGTTCATACCGTCTCGCATCATCAACTATGACAGCTCCATCAATAGAGGATTATGCGAAGACATTACAATCCACAGAAAAAGACGTCCAGCCTTTCCATGAAAGGTCATGTCTCTTATGAAAGGGCACACTTGCGTGGGTATATATACAGCCCTCATTTCCCATTTGTAACCATCTCATATATCTCATATTTTACTCATACATTTTGTATATATTGTTATCCATATAGATTTCTACATTGTGTTCCAAGTATTTTGGATGTTTAGCTCGTGAGCAAGATTTGATTTACCACAGTTAGAGAAAAATCTGCAAAATCAACAAGCTGCCCTAAGTAATCAAAGAGCATTTCAGCCAAGAAAACCCCTTCCTAGAAAATCTTTCCAACATGAAAAGGTCAAAGCTTCAACAGTTCTTGTGCCCATGATTGGTAATAATTTTATTGACCATACTTCTTTGAGTCATTATTGCAAGGCTTGTAAGTTACCACGTAGTGAAGAAGGATGTGCAATGTTTTCCCAAACAACTAGCTCAGTTTATTGTTTTGGACCTTTTGGTCTTTTCATATTTCAGTGCAGATGGCCTATTTTGTAAACATAATTATTTGGTCATGACTCATCCTATTGTTCACAATGGTTAGATAACCTATTTCATTCCATAAGTTATTGTTAATGGTCTACTTTTTATTATCTGGCTTAAAAATTTGTATGTTTGTTTGTAAGTTTGCAATTGCTAGAATCTAGATGGTTGATGCTCGAATGATTAATCATTGTTGTATTATGGATGCTATTTCTATCTTTATTAATGTACAAATATGCATGTTTCCATATATTTTGCATCTAATTTGGCATTATGCATGTTTTTTTAATATAAATGCAATATATATATATATATATATATATATATATATATATAACAGAGGCTCCTAGGACGCTCCACTCCCAAGGATTTTTGGAAAATGATGCTCCCAACGCTCTGCACTTTGGAAACATTGCTTTAATGTGTGATTCTCTCTTAACAACATCATTTTATTGTGGTGTATATGGAACAATATGTTGCATTTGACTGCCCTGTGAAAAGCAATAACTTGTAAATCTGGTGTTCACATATTTGCCTCCATTGTTTGTTCTTAACCTTTGAAGTTGATGTCTAGATTGTTTTTCTACAAGGGCCTTGTCGGCAAAAACATGTCAAAAAACTTCACTCTTAATATTTTAAGAAGCAAACCCAAGTGTGTATGGAGAAGTCATCAATGAAAGTTAAGAAGTACTTGCACCCAGAGAAAGAAGGAGAAGAAAGTGGATTGTTATAGCACAAGTTGTAGGTTGGGCAAAGCCCGACCCAACCACAAAAGCAAGTGTTGCATCTTGGGAATCCTACACCCAATGTCACCTCAATGTAGGTCCCACACTTCAAGGGTTACTAGGTCACTCTAGGGAGACAATCTCGGTGACCCTAGGGGGGAATGAGATGGGAATGGATAGTGATGGAAGTGGAGCCCCTAGAGGTCAAATCTAAATGGAGTGAGATGTGGAAATAGATGCCTTGTAAGTCAAGTGATTGTTGTCCCAAAGGTATAGTACTTCTTCGAGTGATTGTACATGCCCGAGACACAAGAAAATCCAACATGCAATTATATATGTTAGTATGGATCAACAAGTTAAGCTTGTTGTCCCTAATTTGCAGCAGTAGAGGACAGTTTATATCAGCAAATAAAGCATTCTAAATCAGCATGTAAAGCATAAGATCATTCATCAATATCATCAATGAGTTCGACAATCGATTGTAAATGAAATATGGCACTTTGAGGCTGAATAAAGCAAGTTGTTATGACATGTATATTTTTGCAGAAAATTGCAGCCTTATGGCTGTAGCTTTTAGTCACTTATATCAGAAAATTACACCATCAAAATATGCCAACAATCAGCCCAAAAGATGTGCCCTAGTTAGTAGAGTAAATGAGAAAAATTTAGGAGCTAGTCTCGGGCTACTTTAGGAGTTATGGTTAGTAGTTTATCTAGGTTAAATCAGCCCCAATGGCTGTAGGTTAGGGTTTGTAACAGCAAGTAGAGTAGTGTGAGAGAGGGGACGCCCTAGTAGGGGAAGACTCCCCTCAATGAGGCAAACCAACTCCAAGCAAGAAATCTTTCAAAAGATAAAAAATTCACGTTTCCCAAGGCAATGATTCTATATCTCCAATGCAAACAAATGATGACTAGGTTAATGGAGTCAAATAAATGAACTAGAGATGTTACTTCCTTGGGGGTGTAAATCCTCTTACTTCCCAAGGCATGTATCTCTAGTTAGGGTTTGATAATGAGGGGTGTAAATCCTCTTACTTCCTAAAAACAAACCCTTACAACATCAATGAGCTTTAAGCAATAAATGATGGAGACTAGAGTGGGGGTGTAAATAGTCTTACTTCCCACTTAGCTCCTAGCACAACAATCCTTGACTTGAAAAAATGAAAGCATAAGAGTAAAAAACCATACCAAAATCGAGAAAGATGCTAAGATGATCCACCATAAAAGCTAGAAAGCATCTCTGTTGAGAAAATCGCCTAAAAATCGCCAAAATCACGAGAAATCGCAATTTTTTCAAGAGAACGATTTTTTGGCGATTTTTTAGGAAAAAATCGGCTGTGTAAAAAAAATTAGAAATCCGCGGGTTTAAGGGTCAGTGAGAGGGTTTTTGTGTTTTATTTGTACATTTAGCCAAGGAGGAGAGCCAAGCCATTCAACCAGCCAAGGAGGAGTTTGCCATTGGGATTTTGTGGATTCAAGGGTTAGATTTGTGGATTTGGCATTGGAATTTTTGGTCCATTTCACAATTTTTGCATTTGGAGGTAAGTAAAAAAATTTGTCCATTATTTCTCATTTTTTCACCATAGATTTTCATAGGTTTTCAGTGGCAATGAGTTTTACATCTTCAAAATAGATTTTTTTCCATTGTTATGTGATTTTCTTTCTTGCCATGTATACCCAAAAACGTTTTTGGCATTTTCTTGCCCTAGGTCTATGTAAATTAGTTTAAAAAATTTTGTGTCTATTTCGGGTTCAAAACCAAGTTTGAATGCTAGATACATAATTGATTTATCTCTGATTTTTAAATTTTCATTTTTTCATCAATAACACATGCTAAAAAACGATTTTTTTTGCACTAGGTTCATATTTTTCCATATTAAAGATGCCAAAGCCATTAGATCCATTCTGGGAGTATGGTGAGCCTGATCCTCCAGAGAATCGACAACATCTCAAATGCAAGCTATGTGGGCAAGCAATGTTCGATGGGGTATATCGGCTAAAATACCACCTTGCGAAAATTCCAGGGAATGAGGTGGGGATTTGTACAGAGTCAAGCGAAGAACTTGTTGCAAAGGCCACAAAAGCAATTGAAGAGTATTCAGCAAACAAACAGTACACAGAAGCCAAGAAAAAAGAAATGGCTTCAAGATCCAGGTCAAGGGGAAGCACACACACTCATGGGGCAATGGAAGTGGAGTCTAGTGAGATCCACTCCTCACGGTCTGCAATGCCTACAGCAACATCATCATATTTTATGCCAAAAACCACACCCGGTGCACAACCGTCTATCAAGTCCATGTTGAAAAAAAAAAAAAAAAAGA